>JAMKCH010013851.1:0-25901 GCA_023653785.1 Ophioderma brevispina | reverse complement strand
TGTGTCACTGCTTGTTTCTTCGCTATGTTCCTTCCTGGCATCTTGGGAAACAGTAGGGAACTAGGTGGGGAAATTGACCCTCCCCATTAGAGCGATGTCGGGACTTGTCCACCACAAACAGAGACTGTGGCTGCCCCTTGCTTCAGCAGTAAAAATTTCACAAATTGACAGGAAATTTCATGATTAGCTGTCCCCCCTGAGGTGAGTCCCCAATTTCCACCCACAACAAACTTCTGGTTGCTTTCACGTTGAAAAGTAATATATTGTTATGTTTCCAAAGCATAATAATGCATGGGCTCTAATCTCTAAAACATTTCTTTTGTTTAAACAGTTAATCCCAAAAGATGGGACACACACATTATAACTTTAGTTTCTTTAACCTTCAAGTGAAAAAACTGGCCCAATTGGTATTTTTATCCTTTGTGTGTATCTGTCAATATCTCCGCTTAGGTCCCCTCAAATTGGATGGAATAAAAACGAGTATTTAGCTTAGGACTGGTCGGTAAAACAATAAAATCAAAAGATCTCACAAAAATGCCAGTTATATTTTTTCTAATTTTTAGTTTGATTGTATTAGTTTTTTTTTGGGAAGTCGGTAGATAAAGGCTTCAAGTGGACTCACGACTCCCACACTAGAAAACGTGTTTAGAAATTTGAACAAACTTGTGTTTAGGATAACGTTGGCATTTAAACACAAAAATTGTATTTAGATAGCTTAACGTCTAGTATTTAAAAACTATCAAACCATAAGTTTGTGTGTTTAAATGCTAAACGTAACCCATCTAAAAAACAAGGTTTGTTCAGGAATTTCTAAACACGTTTTTGTGCAGGTAATGTAATATAAATTACAAGCTGGCAATATTACTGATTGCATAATTTCAGTAGAAAATTATGTATTGATTTATGTTTGCAGTACACTTCACTAATCAACTACGAGTGTATCCCAAGGCCACAATATGAGTAATGACAACAAAGGGCTAGTCTCTACATGGCCAGGATTAAACCCTCACGTCAACACCACCCCAATGGAATTTCTGCAAGTCTCACTTGAAAATCTACTATAAGAATTCCTAATTTTATGTGGGAACAGTGTTCCACGTCCATCAAAATTAAATGGCACGTAAGAGCTTGAGAGGTTCAATTAAAAACACCCTGCCATTTGTTTTCCACCTGAGGACACCATCATTTTAGGGCCTAAAGTATATGGCAGTGGATAGCGACAGTAATGCCTACTTGTGAAACCCCCTTCCTTCCCCCACCTTCAAATGATAGCAGGAAATAAATGGATAGCAGTTTAACCATATACCGGTTTACCTTTGCAACGGGTGTTTTGGTGATTCCCAATTTTTCACTCGCCTGACCCCCACCTATCTAACTACTTTTGTCTCGTCTGAAGGATGAAGTGGCGACGCGCGCGTACACCCAGTGGCGCCTTTCAGTTACAGTGCTTTTGTGCTTTACCTACGCGAGCGCTGAAAGTCGGTTCAATGTATCCGCCCGCGTCGCTACTTCATACTTCGAGTTGGTTATCTATACTTTGTCTCACCTCAAGTTGAAGGGGACGTCATTATGCGTCTTTGCATTCCCATATCGTCCCCCTCGATCAGCCCCGGCCCTTTATTCATCGTGCGTATCATGCTATGATTCCAAGCATAGCGCGCGTGATTCATGGCTGCGCAACATAAAACGTCGCAGTGACGTCCCTTCAACTTAAGATGAGACTTGAGACAAACTTTAGCGGCCGCAGCCGAGATCTGTTCACCATGTAGCCTGAGCGCAAAATGCCCCTGTCTGTCAGTAGGCCCTAAATAGATGGGGATGTCCTGCTGGATGTGCTCGAGAATCACATAAGTGTAGATAAAATCGCGACGACCCCTGTTTGTGCATGGTAACCTCTAACATGTGACGTCTGAGCCGCCTTGATCAATCGCACGATGACATCGACAGTGACCATCAAATTGTAATCGGCTTTGGGCAACGAAATGAAATTGGAGGTAATCTCCAATATCTGTGCTTTGTTATGTGTCACGCATGAGGTGGGGAGGGGGATATGTTTTGTACTCGCACAAGAAGCCTGGTGTAAATGTGCCATCCGTATATCCCGTAGCGCTTTCTTCATGGTCCATGTCTCAGATCCATATATAACAGGACACTCTCCACACAGGCTTTAAAGAACTTCAGCCTGGTTGAATTGGAGATACCAGAATACCATAAGTGGTGTAGTTATTGCAGGCATTCCACGCTTGTCCTTTGCATGAACAGGAAGGCTTTCCTTGCTGTAATATAGGTGCCCTAGATTCCTGGACCTCTTTGACCTCTATAGTGCAGATAAGTTGACGCACTATCTTCCTCATCTGCGTAGTTAGGTGTTGTGGGTTGAGGACTTGGTGACGTCTAGAACGCTTAGGTTTGATGGTGAGTCTCTTGTCGTTCATGATGTCAGACTCTGTCTGAGGATGTAATCAACCACGATTACAAAGAGAATAGGGAGCGATAGTATCTCCTTGGTGCATTCCAGTGGTTGTTAGGAACTCCTTTGTGGGCCCTTCGACACAAAGTTAGATGGGCTTGTCTCTTTCCATTAAGGTGAGAATGTGGAGCTGTGTTAAAGCCAAATACTGCCTCTGGCGACAAGCCGACGTTTCACGTGACAACGAAAGAAAAATTAAAAATGTATATAACGGCTTCATCACGTTAGTTCTGTGAGCAATTCGTGACCGTTGATAGCCAAAAGCCCATTTCTCAGCGGATTTGTCTTCTAGGAAGGAAAAGGTTGAAACGTATACTTATATCGCCTACAACGTAATGCTCACGAAACTCGTCAAATCAAGATCATCCAACAAGGTAAAATATTTAATATTACGTCAATTTCTTTAAAATGGTCTCAAATTCGCTTTTTCACAAAGATTGCAACGAAAGTAGTTGTCACCCTCTATCTCTCTCTTATAAAGAACAAAACAAGGTTAATGCCATTGACTCAAAAGGATAATGATTCCTTAATTTTAGAAATATGTACATAGTGCAAATATTTTGTTGCAGTCTCTGAGAAACTGGCAATTAAGAGCCCATTTTTAAAGAAATCGGTATAAAGAGTTAACCTTGACATTTGACGAATTTTGTCACATATCTCCATAACTATAACGTTGCAGTCAATACTAAACTATACCTTTGTTAACATAACATACGTGACATAAAATACATGACTTATATTTTGAAAGGCGCCTTTTCACATATATACAAAGCGCCTTTAGAGTATACGACTGAAAGAGGTGAGTTTTGAGCGTTGACTTAAACTTTTCAACAGCACTGGCCTACGGATGGTGATAGGAATTTGGTTCCATAGCTTTGGTGCAGCCACTGTAAAAGGCCCTGTCGCCAGCACATTTATGTGTCCCAGGAACAACGAGAGTGAGACCATTGTGGCTAGAACGAGTGGTAACAGACCCAGGACATGATCTACTGACCACCAGACATTCACTGATGTACTGGGCACAAAGCCCGTTCAGTCCTTATAACATATAAAGATCTTGAATTAATACGATCAATATACTAAGCCAGTGAAATTCCGTCAACAGAGGAGTTGTGTGAGTAATCTAGGATACCGGAACATGCGGAATATGAGACGAGCACACTTGTTTTGAAGCTTTTGGAGTATGTTGAGTACTACCATTGAGCAACAGATTACAGTAGTCTAAGCGAGACAAAATTACATGATCTTAACACATATTAGCCCTGTAGAAAATCTAGGAATCTACGTATTCTATAAAGGTTTCTAATTTGCCAAGGCTGGACACATGTTTAGACATTGACATTTGGTTATCAAAAATAACGCCCAATTGCGAACATTGTCAGATGGAGAGATAGCGACAGCATCCAGCTGAAGCTGTACATCATGAAGAAGTTTCATGTGGTTGACTGATGAACTATAAAAAAATCTGTTTTGTCCGGATTTAATTTCAGTTTATTCTCAATCATCCACTGGTTAACATCAGCGACGCAACGTGAGAGTTTGAACAGTGCACACACAGTGTCTCCTGGAATTTGTATCGACATCCAGCTACAATGGCTACGCCTGTTAACCCTTGTAACAAGACGAACCCCTTGATTATCTTTTTACAGCAATCCAAGCTTTTTTAAAAACATGTCCCTGTATTAGAAAAAAAAAAATTCTCCCTACTGGATTCCGCCCACACTTCTCGAAGGCACCCTCGCTAATTTTATTAACATTCATAGAAGACCAATCCATTGAGAAATGAAACGTTTTTGTTGAACATTATATCGTCGTGGGTTCTGCATAAGTGGCGAATCAGCATAAATGCTCGTGTCTGAGAAAACGGCGTTTTGAAAGTTTGAGTACTTATGAATGCCGTGTAATTAAAAGAAATAAAAGGAAATTGCTATTTTAAGTGGGGTATTTTAAGAACATGATGGTTACTAACTGACGACAGTAGTAAAATACCAAGAAACACCTGTTTTCTTATTCAAAATGGCAACTGCATGTGGTTCGAATTGTTTTCAAACCCCAAATGTTTGATTCGCTGTGCTCTAAGGAGTCCGATACGTATTCAACTGCATGAAACCCGTTATTTCTAATGTTGGTATGCTGAGATTACTATAGCTACGGGGTTTTTACTATTTTAAACTGAAGATGCCGATGATGCCACGATGATAAGAATAACGAATGGCGGTGATGATGGTGCAATAACGATGAAATAAGGAAACATCGAGCTTGGCGACGACAATGATGCGACGGATTGATGAGGATGACATGATGGATGTGGGATGATGATGATATGATGATGAATGATGGACCGATGATCATGATGGATGATGGATGATGGATGGATGATGATGATGATGATGATGACGACGACAGATGACGATGATGCCTTAATGATGATGAAGACGACGACGATGGACGATGTTTATTGCTTGTGTTTATGATACAAACCATGCCAAATGGTATACAAACGGATTCCATAGCGGTTAAAGTGGGAAACATTTCACTGGTGCATTATCGTTAGTTTTAAATATACGCGAGATGACCAAGATGGAACAAACGAATTCAGAAAACTACAACCCCCTTAACAATGGGGCTCCTTAAAAAATTAATATCTTTTAAGTAGTCGCCAATATGTTTTAACTCATTTTGCAGAAAAAAAACAAATTTCAAGCGTATACTGTTAGAAGGAACCAAAACCATTGTAGTGCATGTTATATAAAAATTAATAAATAGTATGCATGTTGTAACACACCAATAATATTGGGCTAGAATACTGTTCAAAAACTGAGCTCAGAAAATATTTAAAATGTATAACTGGAATGTTTCATAACTCAAAAGATTTTGGGGATAAAAGGGCGGTCTATTTTTCTCGTTTTCTTAAATTTCTCATTAATTAATAGTTTCTTATCTTTTAAAGTAATGTACACGCCTTAAAAATATATACCAAACTTGAAACGAATTAACAGTTAAAATGGGTAATATACTCATAACATCTAAAATAATTCTAAACAATTTAAAGGCACTAAACGCTTATACAACCCAATTCCCAAAGAAACTATCAATTTGTTTCATGAAAAGGCGAGTTTTTTAAATGAGGTAATTAGTATTATTTTGGTTTGGCAGACTATCCAAGTTAACATCAAAGAAAATCAAACTTTCGCAATAGGTTTACAAGTCTATTTTGTAACACGGTTTACTGAGGGTGGGTGGTGAACACCCCGATTAATCATTATTATAATAGCAAATAGATGATTTCGGATGTTGCTATACCAGTTGATTAGCATTGGACCATCCGTTTTTATTGCTTCCAACATAACCAAGTATGGTCACAATGACGTCAAAGGTCACAAGTTGGCACAAAGTGGTCATTTCCACAGACACACAACAATCAGCGTTTTAAAATGAAAAATGATATTTTGCATAAAAAAAGGTAGGAATATTGGATATCATGAGGGTTTTGGCTTCCCCAAATGATATGGAAAGTGACTAGTTTGTTAATCAGTATATAATTTTAGAGCCATACAGTGCACCAAAGGCTATTCCAAACTTGGCCCCAAACAGAAGTCGACTGGGGACAACTTGCGAGCGCCTGCTGCGCAGTCGACTGATGGATGATGATGATGACAAGTGGACATATTTAAACAAATGAACTAATACTAAAGGGTAATGCAGTATCATTTATAGGCGAATAATGGCCTCGAGGGCGGTCTGGCGACATTATTTTTATTTTCCAGCCGAGGATACATTATGAGACCATAGATGCTACTACAAAACCCCTTTATTTCTATTCTATTAAACTAAAAAAAATTGATTTTATTTTTGTATGGTTGTTTGTATAGGTTTTTTTAAGTTTTAATTATGCCTTATTTAAGTGTATTTTATTACTTGATGTGGATTTATGAAAATAAAGTAAGAAAATGCGCGTTAGCGCTCATTAGTGCAGGAAATGGGCAGAAAATGACAAATTCAGAAAGCTTGACATTTTCAATAATGGGTTTATTTATAGTAGAGGGAGTAGAACCATACCACCAATCGACTTCGACGCTAACCCCGGTGATGACGGGGGCTACCTTTCACTTTGTTTCGCCAAAATTAGCAGGAAGGATGTGAAATAAATTGATATGGAAGACTTAACGAAAGGTTTTAACGTTTTTGCGCCCCGAGGGAAAGTTTACATGGGTTTTAACGTTTTGCGCACCGACGGAAAGTTTTACCTGGGGTGGTAACTCCTCCCCTTTGGTAATACGTAGGGTTAATGTCAATATGCCCCCCCCGCCTCATGATTAAAGGTGCCTTGCTCTCTAAATGTAAACGAGTGAAAATTTCACTCCCCAGAAGAGTGAAACTCTTGTAAACACTCAAAAATGAGTGGTTGTATTTCAAAGTGCGAATTTCAATCAAACGAGTGAAACCAATTCAAAAAAGTGATTTCTACTCGTTTTGAGGAGGTTAAAAGAAAAAGACAAATCTTTAGAGGAGTTGAACGAAGGACAACCACAAAAACGAGTGGAAAATTTTAACTCTAAAACACTTCTTTTTAAGTACAAACCACTCGTTTCAGAGTTAGAGTGTTTACAAGAGTTTCACTCGGTTGGTTGGGGAGTGAAAGTTACCCGTTTACATTTTTAGAGAGTTTGTACCAAATGTTAAAACTACAAAACTTGGAATAATTCTTTTCACGAAACGCACAGACCGATAGGGTCAATAAGTAAAAGTAACATAATTAAAACACAAAAATTACAATTGAAATAACTGACCAATCCCTCATGGAGTAAAGAAGGTAAATTTCACCGATAGCCTTAAGTTTAATAACCTATTACATCGATTTTGAATCCACTGAAGTAGCAATGTTTGTCCAGCGATACGTATTCGTTACAATTTATCTGTGTGCTTTGAGATATTTGGACACGCAAAGCTATCGAATACGGATTCGATTGTTTGGAAACCCGTTTTACTTGGTACTTTGTACTTGGTGGTATCCTCTTGAATACTCCATATAGAAGGCTAACACCCAGAGGTTTGGAGATGGCTAAATTAATCAGAACATGCTTCTAAATTGGGTATGGGTCGTCACTTTATTACATCTTGTTGGGAGTTTATTCCATTTTCTCACAGTTCTTGGAATGAAGGAATTTGGATGTAAACATTGGTTTTAGCAGTAATTTCATTGAATTGATATTATTTCCCGCTTCTTGGTCTATCTCTTTTTAATTGCAAGGTTTCAGGTTGTATGTATACAATACCATTAATATCTGTACACGTAGGTGATTTAATGATTCACGTCCTGTCCTTCCAGGACGCCCCACCCAACTCTGTCACATCTTGGGACACTGCTCTTTCCTGAAAAATCACCACCCACAAAGCGAGCTGCAGGGGGGGGGGGGGGCGTCTCTGTACTTTTTCACGCGAATAAAATTTTTTGGCTGGTGTATTGGTTCCTGCAACACAACCCTATCCAATGTGGTCTGAAAGGGTGAAATACAACTTCTCCTTGACGGTCTTTGTGGCAAATAAAAATTCTGTAATGAAGTTAAAGGATACGAGTGCTTTGTAGTCTGCAATCTCTCAGTCTGACGATTCCCGCTAGACTACTTTGGATGACAATTCCCAGATACGAGATTTCAGCTTTCACTTCGAGCCTGACACCAAGCATAGTATAATGTAGGAATACCAGGATTTCTTTTCCTGGATCCTCATGGTGTTACATTTGTTAAGATTGAATTTCATGCCCCAGGTGTCCGCCCAGTAACCAAGGTGTTAAGGTCCTATTGAGAGAATCCCTCGTCCGCGCAGATTGTATTTTGCGTATATAAGCATCATCTGCAAAGAGTTCCGAGTGGTCCTCCACGAGAAGATACCAGTAGCTTCCCACAATGCAGTTGCTTCCATTGGAAGTTTTTTGTACAGGTTGCCATTTGGATCGTTAGAGGACACGCCTCAAAATGCAAGTTTGTGATCAGTACTGTCAATTAGCCATGTTTCATCACAAAAAAAAAAAAAAAAAAAAAAAAAAAAAATAACGACCCACATCAGTACCTGTACAAAAACTTCCATTGGAAGCAATGCATGTGGGAAGCTATTGAAATCTTTCTCTGGTTCCTCCTTGGAATTGTTGAATTCATTTGAGTGAAAAGCCAAACCATGAGGACCCACGACTGTTCCCTGCGGAACGCCACTCTCAACATCATGCCACTTGGATGATTCACCATTTACAACAACACACGCGCTGAACTCGTTTCGACAGGAAACATCTGATCCAGTTTGTGGTTTTACCACCCCCACCTCTAATCCGAATTTCTTGTGAGGGACACTATCAAATGCCTTTGAGACAAGTCCAGCACTGCAACGTCTGTTGTTATTCTTTTGTCAAAGTTGCTGGTAAATCCTGCCCTTGTCCATGACACGTTGTGATTCACATGTATAAGCCCTTTCGGAAGCATGTTTGATTGTTGTTAGAAATGGTTTTCCTTTATTTTTCTAAAGATGACTACCAATGATGTGCTCGCAATATTTTACGCTCACCGATGTAAGAGACTGGTCTATATTCTCCGCACAGTTCTGGAACCCTTTAAAACAATGGTAACTTTGCTTTTTTTCCAATCTGAGGCAAAGTCCCTGTATCAATCGATTGCTGAAATATTATTGTAAGCGTAGGAGAAATAGCGTCCGCTGCCAAGCTGAGTGCATTGTTTGGAGTGCATCAGGGCCTACTGCCTTACTGACGTTAAGCTCTTTAAGTAGTTTGGCTACCCATCCACAACACTTTGATTGTCGTGGCATGTCTGGATATGGACTTGATGGTAAATCAGGTTTGATTTCATCCTCAACTTCTCTAGTAAAAACGCTATTAAATTGGTCAGCTAAGACTTCGGCTTTGCCTTTGTCGGAAGTAAATGTTAATATATTGGACTAAGAATTTTGAACCAGAATTATCTTTCCTTCTAGAATTGATAAACGCCAGAATTGCCGTGGGATTTTCAGTATAAGTATCCATAAGATGTGATCTTTTTGCCTTTCGGACCTCGCGGTTGACCTTTTTTCTGAAAGCCTTCAAAATTTTTCCCAGTCAGATATTAGGCCCACTCTTAACGGCAATAACATCAACCTTTCTTTCTTTCGGCACATAGTATAGGTACCTGTTGAAAGCCGACGAAGCTTGGGCAACCTCTAGCTACCTTCTGCGGAACATTCTGGTTAATAAAGATCTGTCAGCCCCTTTTAAAAATAATTCCAGTTTTCTTCCATTCCCTAGATAAAGGAGAAGACTGCACAAATTTTACTGATTCAAGCACAGAATCAATAAAGCTCACTTCGTCAACGTTTTTCCATCTAAAATAGTTCTAGGTGGTTTCACAGGTCTGGTTGCCCTGGTTTTGACATCATCAACTACGGCCGCATGATCACTCAACCTTAACTTGGATGCGCGTTAATTGATTAAATTGGGCGGGTAGTGAACAAAGATTAAAAGGTTTCTCTGTGCCTGACACTGGGTCCCTTTCTCGTCGGAAAATCAACTTTCTGATCAAGATGTGATCATCAGCAATATTCACTATCTTGCTCTGCAGACCATTTACTGGTGAATAACCTCATCTTCTTCCAATGTAAGCCCTGTACATTGAAATCCCCTCCTAATACTATAAAAGGTTATTTATGTTTTCTTCAGTTTTTCTGTAGGCTTTCATCAAGACCTCACCAAGTCCCCTCAGGGTTGTATGAATCGGTTTGATCCTATAGACTGCACCAATACATATCCTCATTTTGTTGGGCTTGAGGTAAGTTGGCACCAGAGAATTTCGCACCCGTCGACACCCAGGCAGAAAGCAAACAAAGTTAAACTAAAATTTACCAAAAACACCATGTCCAGACGGGACAGCAGCGTGCAACATAATAAATCAACCTACATTTCTTTGTTTGGGGATTCCATATCGAAGCGAATTGATGTCGGCGTTTGCCTCGCAATTCAGAGGTTGTGAATCACAGCAATGGTGGTCATAGACTAGAGCAAGTTCGCGAGGATATAAATAATGCCGAACTCTCAATGCATACTCTATGATCGGTGGGAATGTGACCAACAACCTCCCTAAAGAATACAGAGGATCAATGTGTCAAAAGTATAAAGAACTTTTCAGCTGTGTCAAATCAAAGATCCAGATTCCCTGTAACAGTAGCCTTTTCTTCTTCCATGTTCATTCAAAGGACGATAAGCCGACTTGCATCCAAGTTGGATTTTATGAATAATAAGTGAATCAACTGTGTGACAAATTCTTGGACTTTTATTGTAACCATGCTTTTAAGGATTTGTCGCAGATCGGCTACAAACCCCAACAGAAGGGCATTGAGCTTTTACCAGACATTATCAGGATTTCTATGAGATTGTGCACATCCATCAATTTTTCGCGAGGGCCACAAAAAGACTTTTCAGCGTCGAATAAATGCTCAGAACCAATACATGACAAATGTACCAACCTGGCTAAAACTATTGATGATGCCAGGGATGAATGCACCATAACGACATTGATTTCATACACTCACTCCCTAATTGGGGGTGCATCTCATACTTATGATATGTTACTGATCTGATTCTATTTGTACACATGATAATCCACTTTATTATGTTGCCAAAGATCTCATCTTTGCAATGTTTCTGACTCTAACATTCATGTGCTCTCTACTTTCTGATGCTCTATTAATTCAATGCCGGATGTTACTTCTGCTTCATCATTCACTGTTTACATGTTGTTGTCATCATGAATTTCCAAGTTGATACTAATTTGTTAAAGGGGTATTTGCCTACCAAGGTTGATGCTTATAGTAAATAATGGTATTTCTCTAAATTTGTTTCCGATATTAACAAAAATGGTTAGACAGTGCAATTCTTCTCTGCTTGGATCCCTTGACTTAAATGATTTGTCGAATGAGACAAATATTGATTTTCCATGTCACAGTATAAATCAATTCTCATGGTAAGCGTTAAGTAAAACTAACATTATTAATGTTTTGTACTGTTAAATTCTAGAAAGCATTAAAAAATAAGTTTCCCTGAAATTCATGCCCGTGTTTGTCTGAAAACTTTGACATCATTGCTGGTTGCTGAATCCTGGTTGGATGATACATATATTGATGGTGGACATTTTACCTATGATTATGTGTATATATATAAATTATAGGAATTCTCATGGGTGGTGGGGGTACTTTTAGTATTAAGTTCATCTTAATTCCTGTCTTTAAGAGTGATTTATTATGTGGATGATCTTGAAATTGTTTGGGCTGTGACCTTTCCATAGCTAATAGGGCAAGGTTTTGTTTGGTGATTTCTACAGACCCCTCCTAAGTGTCGTACTGAATACATGGAGTTACTTAATGACCACTTGTCTGTAAACTACAAGCTTCTTTCATAAGTACTATGCTCTTCTTTCTCTTGTAGGTGATTTTAATATTCATAATTGATTGGCATGATGGTAATTCCTATTGTTCTTTTTCTCGGGTCTTCCAACTATGCTTATTGACACCATGTATTCAGTGTTTTTTCTCAAGTGCTCCAGAGCCCACCTTTATGTTCAACTAATATGGTGCCTGATCATTTCCTTTTCTGGATTTGGTTTTGTTACTGATGCTGCCTTTGTGAAATTTTGTGAGTCTTCCTACAATGTTTGATGGTTGTGAACCACTCGGCTGTAATGTGGACGAGTCTGCCTATGGTTACCCCGTTCCCAAGTGTAACAATCCAATGTTTAATTGTCTGGTAAGGGAGGCTGATTTTGATCTTATTCTTATGTGTCCCGCACATTAAGTAGTAAGTAATTTTTGATCAGTGGTCTTATTCTGGATGATGTTGAATGACATTTGGAATAGTTTTTAAATTCTCACTTCACAGCTATTACTATTTCTGTTCCTAATAAAAAGGTCAGTCGGGTGTTCTCTCTCTGTTCCATGGTTACTAAAAAATCAGGAAGCTGTGTACTCATAAAAAATTCCTGTACAAAAGAGCTAGGCACGCTCGTCTGATGATCGCCGGTGGAGAAAATTTAAAGACGCAGCAACAATTCAAAATCTTGCTTAGGAAAGTCATCGTGATTAATGCTATTGATTTCAAAGCAAGCTACTGCTAATCCTAAGAAGTTTTGGGCCTATATAAAAGGCCTGCTCGTAAAGATTTCTCCATCAGATGTCTTTCAAAGGTGGATGGTCAGGAGATTACTAATAACAAGGACATTGCTGATGGCGCTTTACTATGCAGTTTTTTCTGTAAATTTTGGTGATGATTATAACCTACTGATATTGCCTTCTCTTCCTGATTCTGTTCCTCTCATGGCGGCGCTCACTCTAGCTCTCTCGCTATTACTGTTGATTGAAGTTCCTCTGTTCTCATTGACGTAAATTCTAATACATCTCCTGGTCCCGATGACAATTCTATTCTTCCAGTTTTCTTGAAATCATGTAATGCTGAACTGGCACCAGTTTAGTGATAAGATGTTCAATGGGTTTATTTTCTATGGTAAAATTCCAAAATCTTGGAAGTTGGCTTAATGTTGTTCCTATCTATAAAGGCTCGGTACGCCAAAGATGCTAACTTCAAGGTATACGGTCCAGTGTCTTTAAACATTCGTTCTTGTGTAAAATCGTTGAAAAATTGCTGGCTTCTCGTATTATTGATTATTTCGAAGATCATGGTATTCTTGAACGACAAATCAATTTTTGTTCAGACAAAGTAGAAATTGTGGAGGCAAATGTTGTCTAAAATTTCTTTACATCTTAGTGAAACTTGGATGGGCGAATTGCAATCTTGTTGACACAACTGTCTTTCTTGATTTGGTTCTGCCTTTGATAAGGTAGATCATATCTTCTTATTCATAAACTACTTGATCGTGGTTTAGCGGTACGCTTCTATTTGGATTCAGAATTTTTCTTATGGACGTAAAACATAGGGTTATTTTCAGAGGTTAATTTTTGAGTGTACTTCTTGTCACTTCTTCTGGGTTTTCCTCAAGGTTCAGTGCTTGGACCTAACATCCTTTCCTTATTTTTGTCAGTGATTTTACTTTGAATGTGGCTTCTTCTCCTTTCCAATTTGTTTTCCTTTCTTTCAAATATAATTATGAAATTAATATTAAAAATTCAAATATAATGGGTTGATTTGCAAAAGGATCTTGACAAACTCTACAGTTTGTCAGCCAAACAGCTTCCTCTTAAATGCACCAAGTGAGCTGTTATGCACTTCTCTTAATCCAAAACTTGCAGCAAATCGGATTACTTTTTGGGTAGTGAATGCCCGAAATCAGTTGATGATTTCCAAATTGGCTTGGTACACTCTAGTGTTCTTCCAATCTTTCACATTTTCCTCTCATGTCGATTTCTTGTTTCTTGTGCAACAAAATCCCTCGTCTGTGGAGTTTCCTTAATAAGGTGCACAAGAAAATATGCCTTTCTCTGCTCTTCTTCTGAATCTCTATAAAGCTTGTTGTTTTGTCCCCTCCCCTATCCATATACTGTGCCAGTCGTTTTGGGCCCATATAATGCCTTTCACTAGAACTTGAAAAGTGTTTCAGAGGGGAATTACACGATCCTTATGTATAGGAAACAGGGCTCTGGGAGCATGTAGAGTACAAACCAAAGCCTGTCTGACATTGTGTCTATTGAGTGTAGATGATTTATTTAAATTTCGCGGTTGCAGTTTTGTTTCAGCTGTTAAATGATATTGGTCCACAGCATCTGTCAAGGACTTTTTTCATCACATAAGTGTATTTCCTCAGACAGATTTCTACATGGCGAGCAGGACTATTCCTTCTACATTCGTCTTTGTCTCCCTTTCCTATACTTTTGGGAGAACATTTCCACTTTCACACAGGCGGCCAGCTCTCTCCCAAAATTCAACTTCTATGTACGCAGTAATTTTCTTATAAGTTAATACCAACATTGCCTGTCTTCTTTTCACACTCTGATGTGTATGTCATGTTATGTATGTTCCAAATGGGAGAATTGCAGCACTGATAACGTGTTTGGGGCTGTGTAGCCCATTTTGCTTTCCTGAGTTACTCTTTTATGTTGCAATTTTGTATTTCATAGTGTAAGTAACTCAAATAATATTATTATTATTATTCATACGATCTTTTCGCATCCAGTTATCCGAATTCTGGCTTGGGATTGGGGGGTTTAGACCATGGGTGTTATTCGACTGGGCTATTTTGGTTAGGAGATTTAACATTTCACTTTTATTTTTGGGTAACAAATTAAAGAGTACATAAATGCAACCAGAATCAACTATTAACTCAATTTGACCTAAAAATCAGATTCGACACTACGTCGTGACCACGCGATATATATTGTTTGGTTTACTAATATGTAATTTAATATTTTTCTTTCTACAGCCTTACGACTAAAAAAAATGGTACAATCAGAAAAAAAATTTGGTGAAATATGAAATTTCAAAAAATAAGCAGTTTCTAACTTGCAAAATATAAAGACCAAGACCAGGCTTTTCATGGTGTTTGGTCATTCTTATTTTGCTTTGCCAATCCAAGAGGATATAATCATTTACTGCGATACACAAAATCAATTTTGTGCCACTTTTATGCTAGGGCAGTGTTGTTTAGGGCTGTTATGCCATGCTGTCTCGACAAGCTCCACAAAAGCGTTGCCAACTTGACAAGAAAACATACATGGATTAAAGTAAAAAAGGAAAAGTTAGTTTATCAACACGAGTTTTAAGAGTCAACATAATAAGTTCAATGATAAATCTATATTTCATAAATGATAAACAAGACAAATATTTATTGCACCTTTCAATGAAATGGCGCCTTGAATTATAACAAAATTGGCATCTGTTAAAATCAGGCCAGAAGGAATGTAATTGCAACCAAAATAAGACACTCCAAATCCAAAGACACATGGTTTTAAAAATATTGACCACTTCTTTGTGGCATTTGCTAAATTGGTGAAGTCAATAAAAATTTGAATTTGCGCCAAGCAAAGATAGTATCAAGGTATGTGCGTATGAATTTGTGCTTCATGATACTCAAGACCATAAACAACTCTCTCCTCCAGGTTGCTGTATGCTCATGGTCTCTTCTACAAACAATAGTATGTCAAATGTTATACTTTATATTAAACGCAAGAACTTACTGATCATAACTTCCACCAGTACGTAATGCGTTTCATATCTTTTAGAGTTTCTTATAAAAAGTCAACCCTTTTGAAAGAATTTCATATCTCGTTCAAATGTGATAACTTATGTTTAACTAATTCTTTCACCGTTTCACTCAACCAGAAAGTGCACAAACTAATTTTTTGGTGTTTACTGCAGTAAACTGGAGTTTCTCTCGATGAAACAAGCAAATGAGATGAAACAAAAAAATCATGGAAAGCCTGGTCTTTCTCTTAAATGTGATTACAAACAACTTACTTATTTTTAGATATAAGATTGATTGTACCATTTTTTTGAGACAGGCTGTTATAGGACACTCCCCCGATACATGTACAAATTCATGAGCCCTATATGCACATCTTGCCTTTTCATCGATACTCCCTGATTCCTTGTATCAGTGTATACAAATCCATGGTAGTTCACTCGTCAGGGGGGCTAGTCTCTGAATACACTGCTAGGCTAAAAAACAGGGGGAAAACATTAAAATTAATCAATCAAACAAAACAAACAAAAAAAAAAAAAAACCATTGTCAACAATTAAAACAAAGATATAATTTACCAATGATTAGGATTATTCTTTTAATTCTTTTTGCAATGCCTAAATTTTTCCTGCTTGCAGGGCGCGGATTTTTTTTTTTTAAAGAGTGAGTGTTTACGCGCAAGCTGCTTTACACCTCAGCATTCTGTTTAGAGCCCAGTCATGGACAAATGGAGGAATTGTAGTTTTGAGGTGCGAGGTATCATGCGCGGCCAGATACAGCGGATAACTGTGCGTTATGTTTTTGTTTTTATTTAAAATCGCGCATCCCTACGCCTGACGTTCTCTTTGACTGCATGCCGAATGTGTCGCGGATTTTTCTTGCCGCCCATCAAGACGCCCAATTGAAAAAAGTGTCCAATTTCAGTGGTTTTCGGAGTGTAATGGAAAAAGTAAAAAAAATAAAAAAAATAAAAAACTTATTTCAAAATTTTAAAGGAACGACATCGGGACCTCAAACATATTTAGAAATAACAAATTTTATCGAAAAGTTTTTATTTGTAGGCGATCCAAACGTCAAATTTTGACTTTTCCAATAGACTTGCGTGGTTTAAAAAGTGTAAAATACTTTTTGTTTTGGCGATGAGCTCAAAAACAAAGTCGGTGACCCATTTTTTATTTCATATTCTTATAGTGGTAGCCATTGTAAATACCATATATGTGAATTCTGAAAAGGTTTACGAGTAGATACACTAACACGCGTCAAACCCCTTAAGCGGTAGGCAACGTAGGCCGTTCTGCTCTTCGTTGTTTGCTTAATTTTTGCAATTTGTAAATTTATGTTTTAAAAATGTTTTCATGTTCTTTAAAATACCTTCTTTATTAAAAAACTGCGCAAAACTGCTGAAATCCCCCAAATCCATAATGGGGTGGGATTTGGTCATGCAGGGCTTTGGTTATTGACTTTACACCACAGTGAATTATCAAACAACTTTGCTCTGCGGCTTGCACAGTGTCATTCTATTTAAGTGTCTTAATGTGAAAGATGGGTCGTCAGGTTACATGCTTCTGGAATCACATCTTCAAACCCTAATAGTAGTACATTTTACTAGAACTATTTTAGAGAAGTTAGCCAACAACTAATACCTCAATTGGGCATATTATCGATTCTAGTTTCATTTGCCAATAGAAGAGTCTATGACTGACTATGTGAATAGAATTGTAAAAAAGAGAAACTACGACCGTTGAATAGGGATTGAAACAATGAGGATTTCTAATAAACTTTTTTATAACTGTTTATGGCTTTGGAGTTGTAGACAGTGTGGTTAATTGATTGGTGTTGCTAAAATAATGTAATGGATCTCATAAACAAACTAAACCATTTTCATTTGTGGAAAAGAAAAAACACAAGAGGACATGATGAGCCATTTTTCACTTTTGGAGAAAACGTTTCCTTTCGCACACAGCGTCCTGTAGGTGGTGAAAAAAAAAAGCATATAGGTTATGAGACCTATAGTTTTCTGTTCCTAGGATTTACAACGGAAAGATTGATTACTTGGAATGTTCACAGTGTTATTTGTTTGCGTTCTAGTAACGAAAACAAATGCAGACTGTCGTCTGCCAAGCCGCATCTTTCTTGTTACAAATGAAAGATAAGAAAAAGTTCCGTTATGTTACGTTGTCATGATCCCCCCCCCCCCCCAAAAACTAGTGCACTGACTAGGGTATTGTTTCAGATTGTTTTCGCGTAAGTTACCACTGATTATCAGTGTACCTTTGGTTATGGGACACTATTCTAAAATCGACCAGGAGGGGGGATGGTTGTTTGATCTTACAAAACAGTCAAATTAATCCGCCACTTTCATGAGCGTATTCGGAATCGGCATGACAATGTATTCAAATAATAAACAAACAAGGCACATCTCAACGCGGCTTTCGAGTTATTTACTGCAATGTGCCACAGTGCCAGTTATCAGCTACTATTATACCATGCCATGGAGGGTAGGATGTCTCCGCCCAACGTCGGACGTATCCATCCTCATGACTCTTCCAAGTTGTTCATCTTGGGCCAGTCTTGTCCAGTTGTTCCTAAGTAATCTTTGATGTCGTCTCGCCCACCGCCTCTTCTGTATACCGCGCTTCATCTTGCCAGCATCTTGGTGCCAGTCTAGATTCTTTTTGTCCATCTATTATCAGTCTGGAATAGTGCCTGCAACATGTTCACTTTGCTTGCCTGATCTGTCAATTATGTCCTTCACCATGTGTCACTCCTGTTTTTCTGACGTATCTCACTGCTTTTACTTTGCATCTTATTGACAAGTGCGCATTTTCTTTCCATTGCCTCTTTGGTTGTCAGCTTTTTTTTCGAGCAGTGTTTGTATGTTGCCATGCCGACACCGCTAGCGTATTGTTGATACACACCACATGATTCGAAAACCTTTCATTTCAAATTCATTGGTCTAGCTTTGTGCACGTGGTTCTTTGCTACATACCAAAAATCCATCCAGTTTTTATCCTTCTCATTACTTCTGCGTGTGTACCGTCTTTCATCTTTAAGGTCGCCTAAGTTACTTGTACTCCTGTACTTTCTCGATCCAAGTGACGTAACTGCTTATTATGGAATCTGTGGGATGAAGTTAGTTGAATATATGAAGTTAGTCATGACACTTTGTCTTCCTGTGTACATGTCAGTCCTATTTTCTGACTTTCAGTATGTTTAAGCTCATGAGTGTTGTTCCATGTCTCCACAGAGGTTGCAATTCAAAGGCTACGTCATCTGCGTATCTGCAGGTCAGTGAGTCTATCTCTCCATACGATGTTCAGAATCCCTTGTCTTCTAATGGCTATTTTTTGGAAAGGGGAAAAAAAATCTGTTGCCGTGTGGTGAACAGCTTAGGAGAAATTGGTCTCCCTGTCTTAATCCCCCTTCCTGATCCTTACAGCTTCGGACATGTTGGGAGACGATTCTTTGTCATATGGATATTGGTTGTGCGTCAGACTTCCTCTAATAGACTGATGGAATCTTTCCGTTTATTCCTGTGTCCTTAGTGCTTTGAAGAGGTCTTTGTTCTACTGTATCAACAAGCCTTAGAGTGAGTCGATGAATCCCATACAGATGTTTAGCTGGTATTCATTTACTTTTTAGCAGCTGGTTAACTGGTGAATAGATGAGTCATTATGTGGAAAAAGCCTCCCAACCTGAAACCGGCTTGTTCTTGGTTGCATGGAAGTCAAGTTCAGTCACTTATCCTGATTGAATTATCTGGTGAATACTTGAGACATCGCGCTATGGCCTTGTATAGTTCTTAGTGTCATTCTTCTCCCCTTTCTTTTAAATGAGAATGATCTTTGCCTCCTCAAAGAGTCTTTTGTGTATTTTTCGTCTTTTATGATTTGGTTGTAGAGGCCCTGACCACATTATAGACCACTTGTCTATTGGTTTATTCAAGCAATGCATAACACTAACAGCTGCTTGCCCACTATTTAGCATGTTTAGGATACGGGTTAGGTTATTATCCTTTGGTGGCCTCAAGGGTCCCGGTTCAATCCCGGCTGGGACCACTTGCAGGGATTTAATACAGGTACTAATTCCTAGGGATTTAAAGAGACACTGGGCACATTTGAAAATAGGCGCCCTCAAGAATTTTGCAAAATCGATATATTTTTGCATTGGTTGTAAGGCTTTTATATCCAAAAGCCTCACCGAAATGAATTAAGACCAACATCAGCTTCCCTTATGTGTAAAAGAAACATTTTTATAATTTAACGTCGCCCGGCGACGTTTTAACCATACAGCAGACCGACGGAAATGGCGTTTTACTGAACACAAGAACATTACGCGTATGCATGTTCCCACGCTATGCACACGTTGATCGGTCTAGAACCTTTGGGTTTTAATTCAGTGAGTAACAGTCAAATATATTCATTAAGATACACATTTGGTTGATTAGTTATGGAAAAACTTAAAAGATGGCCTTTACAAATTGACCTGATGTCTTTATCACTCATATAAAGTCCCTATCCGTTTGGCGGGATGTTATTTTATGGTAAAATATATCTCTGTTCTTCAATGGGCCTAAGACTATCATTTGAGAGCAAATGAAGAAATTTCATATTTTGTGGAAAATGTGCAGTGCCGCTTTCAATCTGTACAGAGCATTGATGAATATTGGAAGTTCGCTACCCCTGGTCAGTTGGACTTGGGCAAATGAAACCATGATAATTACCCCGCCTTCGGATGGGACGTAAGCCGTCGGTCCCATGTACAGGGAATCAAACCTGTGCAGATACATCATAGTCAGTGTCGAAAGAGTAGGGTGATTACCCTGGCTGTCGCTGGCCCAATTCCGTCACGGTAAAATGGGACCCAGAATAGAATAAGCTTCCTGTAGAGCTCTTCTGGGATATCAGGACATTGTCTGAATAAATCAAATCAAAATCACAGGGAATGGCCCAAAATCATTTATACACGCCTTCGCCCGTTTTCACACTTGTCTTGGACAGACTACAACGATTTGTATTGTAATCACAAGGTCAGGGCAAATGCGGATAGAAATTTGAACCATAATAACTGTCGATGAAACTTGAATGAAAGGCTATTGTCAAGTGTATCACTTCAATGCATTGGTCTGTACGGTACGTTCAAAATATCAGTTTCAAAGTTATATAATTAACCGGGTGAATTGAACTAAACCCAGATTGCAAAATTCATGACAAATGATTTAGTGTGAATGTACAGGAGTTTACTTGCATTCAGAATATAAATCCACAATATAGCAATGAAAGAACGAAGTACAAATTATAACGCTTTAAAAAGGTTAAAGTGAACTTAATACAATAGTATATATAAAGTGGATAATTGCAGCCAAGCTGAAATAGTCCGCCAAAAATAAATTGTTCCTGAATAGGCCATCGCAAGGATGTAAAATGGTGCACGTCAACCTAAAATGATGAGCATAACATCAGTATCCTACAAAAAACCGCTGTGAAAGTAATCATAGTCCGGCTGGTATATAGTCGGGGTCCATAGACGACAGCGGAATAAAGCGTTGAAACTAATGTTGTGAAGAGTCAAACTGAATCGATTGCCTATTGTTCACCATTTTCCCGGACTGTGAAGCCCGAGGACTATTATCTCTGCCACACCGCCGTATCTGATGGTCAGACTTTCTGGTGTCGGTCATACACCATCCCTCTTTAAATTAATAAACATTTGCATTAAGTTTATCCCCTTGAAAAGCAGTAGGACCAGTGATGTACATTCATACTGCATTGACTCCAGCAAAATACTAGACGCTATGATATTCAGGTAAATCGCCGGTGTGAAAGGAGATATGGTCGGGCAGGAACCACAGTCCGGGCTCCAGAGACGACAACGGAATAAAGCGTGAAAAATAATGTTACGTGAAGAGTCAATTGCCCCCCTATTGTTACACATTGTTACCGGACTGTGAGACCGGGCGCGACCATATCTCCTGCCACACCGGGCATTCAAAGAGACCAAAGCGCTTCAGATTCTACTTTTATCTGGAAATTTGTAGAGCTATGTTATTGCCCATGCAGATGAAAATATTACAGGGTGTGATCACCGCCCGATTAGATGTTGCTGTGCATCGTGCTCGAATCATATGAAACGAAGTACAATACGCTTCTACTGTGATTTTTTCCGTCATTTATTGGGGAGATGCACGGAAGATGACAAAAAGTCAGGAAAGTGAATGTTATTGGCCAAGCTGTGCACCTAACATCTTTTGCAGAACCAAGACTGTTAACTGATGGCCTGAACCTCTATTCTATTCATTCACTACGTTTTTAGAATAAAACAAAAGGAAGGGTATTTTCCAGCAAACTTATATCCCTTATATTCATCCATAGACTCTTCAAGTCCATGTGGGAACAAGAGTCAGTACCTCAGGAATTTAAAGATGCTTCCATATCTATCGCCATTAAAAGAAGAAAGGAATAGGCAGTCGGTGAGAATCACAGAGGCATATGCTTTGCATGTCAATTGCTGACTCGCTCAACTCCAAGAGCAATTTAGAAACTTTGTCTCACCCTTTGGCGACTGTGCTATCGGTCATATATTTTATATTTTAAGAACCTAAAGATATAGACTTTGAGCATCTTGCGGTTATCTGCGTTAACAGAATCAGACAATGGAGGACAGAAACTCGGAGTATTACAAATTTCATTCACGTATTGCATGGAAAGGGGAGGTCCTACTGCTGAATCTTAGGATACCATCTTTGTATTTTTTTGATAGGTGAAATGGAAATATAAAACGCATAGGCCTATGGTTTCTTATGTGTTAGGTAATTTTTTTATTCGCCTGTTTAAGCAAATGGTGGATTGGAATAAATTAACAAATAAGACTTATATTCAGTTCGTAACCAATATTTCACACAAAATAAGGCAACTTAACTTTGGTACAATTAGTTGTATGTGAACATAAATATAAATACACTCCCTCATGTAAAGTGCACAAAAACAGAAGAAAACTGTGCCATCAGTTTTTATTGTATTGCTAAAACAATTTACATAAGATAATTTGATATATTTATTTAATTCCGAAGAGATTAAACCAATTATGAACAAGGACAAATTTAAGATTAGATTAAAATTTAAAAAAAATGATCTTAAAATAACAGACGCGTTTTCTGACTGTTAGCCAGGACTCAAAAACGTGCAAATAACTGTAAAAAAGGGACTCGGGGAAACGTGCAATGACTGTAAAAAAACGTAGTTTTTAACTGTTGTGAGTCCCAGCTGCCAGTAAATCGCTGTGTATTTTATGAACATTTAACAGTGTAGAAATAGACCGATTCACTTATTAGCTATGTGAAATGAACTCCTCAGTACATTTTGTTCTCAATTCAAGAACAATTAGACCAACAGAAATAAAGATTAAGTGTAATATCATGGCAAGATTATTTTTCATTTATATTGATTTTCTTATGTAATTTTAAAATGTTTTTTCAATATTTAATAAAATTTACAAAGCGCTCAAATGCCTTTTCAGCATTTGTTTAAGAGGCTTGCACAGTCAATTCATGTCGAATACTGTTTGGTTTTCTCAATTGATTTTAAAATATTTGTGTCGGCGATAGTTGAAACTGTTGCACTGGTGTCTGTGAATGTATTGAAAACTGGCAGATATCAAGTGTGGTGAGTTTTTTCTAGATGCTGACAATACCTGTACTATTCGAACCTGACTTCATAGTGTGCTGCACTGCATCGAGGATGAATTCGATTTATAGATCAACAGGGCGGATTTAGAGGGGGCGGCATAGAGTGCCGGGCGCGCTGTAGAGCTATAAAAAAAATGACTTTTTTTTTAAGCACAGGGCGCCCTGTTGATCTCTAAAGGTCCTGTTCAGACTTCACTGCATTGGCAGTGCAGTGTGTGCAATGCAGCCTACCAACATTGTCACTCGTGCATATGACACTTGCATACTGACCAAAAGCAATCGCAATGCAGTACTGCAACGAAGTTAAAATATTTAACTGGCGATGCAAGGCAAGATGCATGTGGGGTGCAATCAGTGTTGTCAGTATGCCAAATTTCCGTCAATTTACTGGCAACGTACTGCAAAACCCGTGCCCTGCTAGATGACCTGGGTTGACCTGCAGTGAATCGATTAGGAGTGCAGCGGAACTGCGGAAGTGACGGAACATTGTAGTAAATTTACTGCACAGCAATTGCAGTGCAGTGGAAGTATGAACGGTCCTTAAGAAGGACGTACAGGGTTCAGCGCCGTATAGCTTTTGGTGTGGGGTCCGCCCATCAGACGTCAGTAATCCCCCCAGACTGGAACAAATGAACAAAATATGGGTCGACGGCGGGCTCAGCGCAGCGAAAAATTGGCGCCCCCGCTAATTGAAAAATCCTGGATCCACCACTGAACAAAGCACTGTGGATATATATAGAAATCCCCAAAGACATTAAAAGCTTATCAAAATTCTTCTAGATGAAAATTACCACATATCATCCAAATATGTTAAAAATAATATCGTTCGTGTTTCTAGCGTTTTAAACAATGGGTATTTCGTCAGTCCATCACATTAAGGGTGTGGAAAATACGAACGTACATATGTGGCTAAAACAACACCCAGTCAAACACCGAGGAGATCCGGTGGATCCTCCCGTAACAGCGGATGTCTGATCATTAGATTAAAGAGGTTCATTAGTGATCAGATTTTTTTATTAATCTAAAAGTTAAATCGCTTATTGTTTTTAAAAGCTGGTGTGCAACACTAAAATCATAATTGATTCAGGTAGAACCCAGAAGCGGCGTCAGATACACATTCTTCTGTCATAATTTGCCAAAATGCACACAAGAAATTGCATAAATTCCGTTTGGAATCCCTAAATGACAAATCGCAGAGATCGTGTTACCCTCCAGCCCCCTTGGTTTCGAGTCGTATTCTTTTCTACTGTCCTAGCCGAATAGTATGACAGCTTGGTCAAAATGTTGTTTGCGTAATCCAACCAGTCGCTGACAACAGTCAATAATAAAAAAAAAATCAGAATTTTTCTCAAGATCTCTCGTTTACGTGTTTTAAACAATGGCAACGTCTAAAATTAGGATTTCTGTTTCTTGGCCGCCCTCCCCTGAAGACATCTTATGGTGAAATTTTATTTAAAACACATTTATTCTCGTATTGTTTTAATTATTCCAATGCATAAATTTTTAAAACAGGCAAAAATTATCATAGGTTTTAATGTTAGTTAAACAAAGTACATAAAATAAATTTGCGACAACAAAATATCCAACAGAATGACGAATTAAAATAACTTGTTGAATATCGGACTACAAATTAAATGTCACTATATTTTTTTTTTTTTTTTTTTTTTTTTTTTTTTTTTTTTTTTAAAAATGGTAAAAGAAAGGGATCAATGAGGGTCCGGTATTCAATAGCGGTTTTCAAATACGTGTATACGCTTAGTCTATAAGAGCTTCGCTTCGTGCTCGCTATTAGGGTTATTTTTAACCTCTCAGGAATAATTTTTTGGCGGGCTATTTTCAGCTTGGCTGCATTATTGACTTTTAAATGACACTATTGTATTTTCTATTACCGCTACTGCCCATTATTGAAAATGCAGCTTTCTGATTGGTCAGTTTCTGTCCATTGATGTCTGTCATAACTGGGTCCGAATGCATATTCTTTATTAAATCTTGCTGTTTTAAGGTAATAGAATAGAAAACAGGATTGCAGTATCACCTATGGGCTCATAATATATCCCTCGATCGGAAAAACGTTAAAAATAATGGACTCGGCTTGCGCCTCGCCTCATTATTTAGTGTTTCCAACCTCGGACACATATTCGCGCCCATAAATGATACTGTCATCACCTTTCTTTCATTCTTAAATTCGAGTTCAACTTGTATAATTTTGTATTACGTTATTCATTTATCCATGATTATATTTATATTTAATATTCAGGAGTTATGCACACTCCCGATTGGTGGATCGAGCTGATTTGTGGTACCTATCCTCGTTTACGAATAAATAAGCCTTGGGCTTCTACTGTGCGGGTCAATTAACTTTGACCGCAATTTCATAATTTTTTTCGAAAATGAAACGAAGATGAACAAACTCATGAAAGAAAAGTTTTTTGACAGACTGTGACCTAACATTTTTGTGGAGGACGGCATAACCAGCTACTTGCTGCGTAACACATCTATTCAAATGTCCCTTCCCGCTTTTTTAGAAGAAATCGAACACCATTTGTATTCACCGGCGACCTATATGAATACAGGTAAACTGGTGCAGGAATA
>JAMKCH010013850.1:0-26118 GCA_023653785.1 Ophioderma brevispina | reverse complement strand
TATGGACACACCACCTATAGAATCCAATAGAAACACAAAAATTTTCTTCCTGCAAAATTAGTCGAACTGCACTTACGTTGGTCTTGCATTCAGCCGACGATATGTACCAACCTGGTATGACGATCACAGCAAAAAAAAGGGAGGTGGCGCAATTTGTCTTGTTAGATCTAGGAATAATTTCACCTGGGGGGAGGGGGGTTGCGTGACTCATTATGGATAGACTTAGTCACATGACACAAAACACGTTACGTTTACAGTGCGATGGTATTTTGCACTGTATGTCGGAAACGCATAACAATTACTCTATGGTTGCCTGTTCCCGAGTTAAGTCTCATTTATAAATATATTGACCCGAATCCGTGGTTACATAACAAGTCAATACTTTACTTACAAAGAGTTATCTACTATTGAAAAGAAATGCCACCTGGCTTTCCCATATTGACATAAATTGAAAGACGACAAAAGAGTTGCCTGCTATTTGTTAACTAGCGGGAGGCCCCGCGCTTCCCGTGGGCTCTCGCAAGCTGAGTAAACGGGAGCGATCACTGAAACTGAAACAGAAGCGATCACTCATGAAGAGGCGACACACATTTTAAGACTAGAGACAAGAAAATTGATTGACATGAGGGGCATCAAACACACCATATTGCTAATGTACAGGGAGGCACTCCCATCTTGGAGGGCCTATTTTTGAAAAAAAAAACTATTTGGGGGCATTTTGGCTGTCTCTCACCCTAATACCCCTATTTGTTCGAGTCCTCTGTCACCGAATGCCCCTGGTTTTGGAAGCGCCAGCCTTACACCCATATCCATTTCATATGTGACCCCCCTGCCCCGGGTATACGGTTCGTCGCGTAATTATTCCCTAGTAATAATGGGGACGATACTACTGAACGATACACAGTGTACACGTTTACAATCGTGTAACAACGATTCAACTTGGCAACAGCTAGGTTGCTTGAAATCGGCAGAGACAGTACCGCTTAAACATTGAAAGCACTACTAAAATGATGCAAGCAAAATCTAAATGCCATTAAAGCCTATAGGGGTGTCCACCTCAAAACAAAACTGTCATCTCTAAAGAACATATTGCTACATCAAATGGTGACAAAATCTTTCCAGGACACCTTCCAGAATTTTTGTAAAAATGGTTAAACTTGCATTGCGATGATCAAACTCGTGAGGGATTATGGGTAGTCTGGCAAGTCGAAATTAAAAAAAATAGCATTTTATTAGTCCCAGGTAGGAGTCACGCAGGCGGCGGTAAATTTCACCCTAAACACAAGGCAAAAGGGTTCGCTCCGTGATTTTTAAAAGTGTTAAAAATGTACAGATCATAAAAAAATTGTCTAAAGAAACACACAATTTAACCCTGACTTGTTTACTCAACTGTGACGCATTTGGGGTTGTCATAATCTGCATATTTCTACTTTCTATGCTAGAGAAATGAAGGAATTTGGTGAAGAAATGAGGTAGATATGAAAGATTTTCGCGTAAGTATTTCGGCCCATCAAGTTGTATGAAAGTTAGCAATTTCTATTAAAGAGACACTGGCACATTTGAAAAATAGTGCGCCCTCAAGAGTTTTCAAAATCTGATATTTTTGCCTGGTTGTAAATCTTTGTTTCAAAGCCCTCACCCAAATGATTAAGACTCAAAAATCGCTACCTTATGGGTAACAAAATAATTTTGTAATTAACGTCGCCGGCGACGTTAATTCCGTCATACAGCGAAAATGGCGTTTAACAGCAAGAACACGCACGCCTTTTTGGCATGGTTTCCACTTATGAACCTATTTGCGCGTCTATAACCGTTGTAATTTTTAATACAGTGAGTAGAGTCAAAATACCATGTAGATACACATTTTGTTGATTAAAGTTATTGAAAACTTAAAGTTGGCCTACAAATTACCTGGATGTCTTTTCCTCATATCATGTCTCTATCTGTTTGGGGTATTTATTTTATGTGTAAACTATATCCTGTGCTTCCAATGGCCTAGACATCATTTGAGAGGCAATTGAAGAAATTTCATATTTTGGTGAAAATATGCCATTGCCGCTTTAAGGGACGATTGTGTGTGGTGTTGACTTGTGCCACGGTATTAATGAAAAGCGGGAGTTGATTCGTGCACATAATATGGAAGGTTTATATATTTCTGAGGGCACCGGCCTAAGGACCCGGAGTGGGTATTTTTATATCCCATGTGTAAGAGTTTGCATGGGCTCAGCTAAGGCCGCGGGGGTCAACACCAATGAGATAGAGAGGGGGAGAGAGAGAGAGAGAGAGAGAGAGAGAGAGAGAGAGAGAGAGGGGGAGGGAGGGAGAGAGAAGAGAGAGCGTGAGCCGTTTGGAGTAGGCCATGGTAGCTCTACGGGTTAAAACAGCTCGAAGAAAATCGTAAGAAATTACAGTGGCAAAAAACGTTGTTGTAATTCACAAGAAATTGATTGCTGAGCTATCGCCCCATGCATCAGGGTCCATCAGAGCCCTGCACAAAAATACACACAGAGAGAATGAAAATTACAAACCCTATTGTAATTTGTCAAAAATAGGCCCTAGTAGCATGCAAGAAAATGGAATATAAACGCTATTAACATAATAACAAACAAATATAAGTTGAACTTATGCAAAAAAGATGAGTGATAACAACAAAATGTACATCTAAAAACACACTCCGATACAACTAAATGTAGAGCCGACAAGGGTAGGATGGTGCAATTGAGAATCATTGAGTAATGAAAACAGGCAAAGGCAAATGTGAATTAAAACGCGCGGGGAAGCATAAGGGCGCAAATGGGGTCTACTCTATTTGATTTGCGCCGAAAAAAAAACACACGGTAGCGGAGGACACGAAAACAGGGCACGAAAATTAAAGTAGGGGTCTCACAAGAAAATATATTGAGGCCATATGCAAACACATACTAAATGCAACCAAATCCACATACCTAAATATCATTAGAAGTTTAAATATTCTGTAATTTGCACTATAAGTCGAAAGCTAGCTTCTGTATTTTTGTTGCTGTTAGTTCTACTTGCCATAACAATACATTATTGATTTGAGCAGAGTGGGACTATAGTCCACCTAATCTATGAAAAATACTAGGTGCACCTGAACAAAATTGCTACAGAAGGTTTTCTTGCTGTGACCAGCAGTAAAAGATCTCCCAAACAACATATCAAAAAGGTAGAAAAAAGGAAGCCGCGAAAGACATGTTAATCTGCTATTATCTTACGTGGACGTATATACGCCAAAGGTATATAGCTCATAAATGCATGTTTAGGGAGATTTCCCATTTTTCTGTTAGTATTTGAACATGTTTTGCATGGCTATGCCTGCAAGGTAACACTTGCAATTGATATATTAAAAGTGGAAAGTGATGGTCATTATTCAGGATGGCCGCAATTTTCCCGCCAAAATTAATTTTGCATTCTAGATGATTTGTCAGACTGCAATCGGGATGGGAAGATCTTTATTTAGCAAATTATTATCAGATTGGGTGAACTAGTGCCGGGGGGCACTCCCTATGCGAAGTGATGGGTATATGTGCCTCGGCCAGGTGAAAAATAGGGTCCTTTTCCGGGTCCTTTCAGATAAAATGTACCCAAAAATAGGGAGCCATTCGGTACACAAGCCTAATAAAATGGGGCCATCCAGTATGAAACTTTAAGACGGAGGCCAATGATGTTAAAACCTGAAGTCAAAATAGGAAGTGCCTCTTTTCCAGAGTTTAAATTGCCATGCATTGCTGCATTGCTGCACGTAGGCTGCGAAAATTTTGAATTTGTGTGTTCAAATTCTTTAAAAAAAGTGGACAATTTTATGCAAACTTGTGATAAAAGTGGATAGCAGGAAAGAAGAAAATGAGTGTCATTGAGTATGTGAACATTTTAAAAAGGGGGTCATTTGGTAATAGCCTGGGAAATAGGTAGAACAGCAGCATAAAAAGGCGGTCAAGGTTTTAGACGTCACCAAAGTCAGCATCTCACAGACCTTGACTACGCAGCTCTAACAGGGATGGGAATGTGATATGTGCTGCACAATAACTACTACAAAGCATCATTTGAGAATGCTGCAGATAAAGTCAGCCCACATCTAAATGCCAAAGAAACGGAATGGAATACATGACCGTCAATGAGGAAGAGAATCATCAACCTATCTGCACTACAACAGGTACCCAACTCAAAAAGGTTAGACCTCAAGTACCTCGTATGTTGGACAGCAAGAAAGACTTAAATTTAAAGGGCCGTGGCCTGATCGCTAATAGCATCGTCCCCATATTCCAAGATTTTACCGGAAGTGGTCAACATTTTGGTATTTGAAGATAGCTACTACTTTCCCAGAGATGCCAACTCTCCCGTTTTCCGCGGGAGACTCCCGGTTTTTCGTTTGTTCTCCCGTCTCCCGATTTTGCTAGCAAATCTCCCGATTTTACGTATATTTAATGAAAGAAAATAAATAAATAAAGAACAATAAAGTTAAGGAAAGAGGACAATATCTTTTCAGAGGGGAAATAAAAGAACATAGCTTAGAAAGATTTTTCAATTTATAAAGTGGGTTTAAACTGGTTTCCGACATCGTTTTTCTCCAGATCTTTCGTATGGTTCAATGTACATTAATTTTGATTTAAACCATTTAATGCTGTATGCTAAAGGTCTTCTGATGGTATTTTACTTAATTCTACTGTAACTGTGCTAAACACATGCAAAGGGGATTTATACCAACAACAATGCATGGTTATAGCGGTTTTGTTTGAAGTTTTCAAGCTTTAAAAGTTCAGGCTTTGAAATTTTATGTACTTTCTAAGAAATACTCTATATGACTTAGTTCCTATGAAAGTTCCTTTAACGGGGCTGTCAGACGGCTGGACTTGGTCATTTTTCTGAAAAGCTTGGAATTTTAAAGAGATCTATCTCATGATGCAGTCCAATTGTATATAGTAGCTTAGTTTTCAAAGTTAGAGATTTAAGTTTTAGCCTTTTACAGTAATTTTCATGTCATTCTTGGGTAATGATACTTTTTAAGATTGTTAGCTTCATGAGTGAAGCTGATTAATCGTTGCCGATTCGGCAGAGCGGGCGAAAAAATCTAGGCCTATCTCCGTTGCCCTCGATTGGCATATTTGTTCAATAGATGTCGTTGTGAAAAGTGTGGGATGGGCTCTTCCTGCTGGAAGAATTTCTCGTAAGCAAAATCGGCCTAGACGTGTGTTATTGCCCTTTGTTGTTGTGTTTTTTCGCATGTGTAACCCGTACCAAAGATATCAGAGTCAATACTCATATGTGTTTGTTGTAGTAGCGAACGCGGCCGTCGAAAGCGCGTTTTTTTAATAGCGAAAACGACTAGATATAAATATACGTTTCGAATAACAACAAAAGCAAAGAATAATGGAATGATGGCACGGAGAACTGTGTACTGTGATTAATTTACGTATACGTACAAATCCATTCGTTCAAGGTTGTATGCGCATCGTCTGTATGAAGTTGCAGCAGGCGTCTGTTTTAAAATGAATATTTATGTGGCGCATACCAAGTTTTGTTTTAGGGGAGGTCGTTTCCACTCCCCTGGTTCCATGCGCATGTGCGATAGATCTGCAATATTAATGTTTTATTCGGAAGTTGTGCCTTTGTTTTGTGTTTAATGTTAGTTGTATTTTATTAATAGATTTATTTTATATTTGTAGAGGGAGTTTGTTAGATATTTATATTATTGTGTTTTGTGTTCCATTTTATTCGAAGGGGGAGTAGTTGTGGCGATTTATCTGTTGTTAATTTTGTTAATGGGATGTTCTGCCTCAGGCTGTTGGCATGCTGACAACGCATGTTCGCGGGCATGATGCCCCACCTCTAAATCCTCGAGTTATAAGGTCGGGGGGGCTACGAAAGTGAAGAAAGAATTATACCATTTAATGTAAAATGGTTGTGTTGAAATCAGGTTAGCAGATAATAATAATTAATAATAGGGTGGAAAAGGGTGTTCGAATTCGAAAATTAATGTTATTTAGGATCCCTGGTTCTTGCATTGAAGTTTTATTGTTTTTACTATTATTAACTTCATGGAACTATATTCATGGGCTATTTTTACGTAAATTGATGGTTTGCAAAGGTACAAATTTTCGTTCTTGTTTGGTAGCTATGGTACATTCCCTACCAGCCTTGGCAATGGTTGTTCCGAATTGCAATTGTTTACATTGTTGCTAATCATCGGCGTGGTCATTTGGTCACCAATTTTGCCAAGGTTCACAGAACACGTGACCCCCGTGAGGGCGCATCACAACTGAAACAAACAAACACGATTGATAAACATCGTGTATGGACATGAGTAATGATTGTTAAATATTTGCATTCCTTTCTTTTATTTACGTTAAAAAGATGAAACATTTCCCGAATAGTGTGAATGTAAGTGTGACAATACAAACGACCGATGGAATATTGATACAATACAAGCTATGTTATCAATTTCAAACGCGTATCGTGGGATGGGAATCCTCTTTCCCCCGAGGATTTATACTGGGAAATGCCAACCGAACCACTCGCCACGGGGATAGCAGTCTTAGCCATGTAGCAGAGCCGAGTTGACCTAGCTGTTACTATGGGACAGCTTCTGTCAATTGCCAGTTTTATACGCCTTTCGATGATTCAGTGGGTGGTTGGGATTCCTGTACAAAACTTCATTTAAAAAACAAGTCCAGTGTAAACCCGGGGTGTAACAATCGCATTATTTTAAATTTATTATCGAACAAACAATCCCGCCTGTGCAAAAAGCGACCCACTTCCCTTGTCCATGCGCAAGTTACAATACACCTAATTACACATATTACAGCCCGTGGGTCCGTGCAAAGACACGCAGGCGCGTTCGTCGTCTTAATGAATACCGCGACATTCATTCCATATGTTTTGTCAAGCATGGCACAAATTTACGAAGTCAGAAAATATGCTTTAAACTTGTGTATGAGAAAAACAGTGTTTCTCGGCTTTGGTTGTATAATATATCGCAGATACGGCTCAGAAGAATCACGACGCGTATTATTTCTGAAGACCGTGGATCTGTTTGTAGTAGGATTTCTAATTACGTCACCTAGGGATTCCAGTTATTTTATGCAATGACGGGCAAAGAAGGGGGGGTGAAAGGTAGGTAATATTTTACCATGCAGGTGCGGCAAGTCGTATCAAATCGTATCAAATATATTAACGACGACAACAAATTGAAAATGTCCTAATTCATATGTCCTTTCTGAAAACTTATCAGAGCTCTGAAGAAAGGTTGTATCCCTCCCTTCAATTTTGGCATCAAGGTGAGCTCGCAAGTGTCACACTACACTTAGGGAAAAAAATTAAGTGCTACACGATTTTATTTTAAGGGAAAGTCCAAGTAAGGTCGCTACAGGTGAACATTTGTTTTTATTACCTTATGTAGATCCAAAACCTGATGTTACGCGTCTTTTGTTATCTTGCATTGTGGTCAAAATGTTAATTAAACCCTAACATAATTGCCTGCTGTTTCACATACTGCACACATTTGCACTTGCATGTAATTGGTCCTTGGGTAGTGCCCCAGAGACTACCTTTCTCTGCGGTTAGTGTTCAAGTGTCATATAGAGGTAATTTCCCCAAAAATGGTTAGATTATAATGTATGGTGTACCACATATATGTCGATCGATTTTCATGAACTAAATAAACTTAACCCCTGGGGAAGTGTCCCCACATGTTGTGACCTTTGACCTCTGTGACCTCATGGACTTAAATTTAAAGTGGTTCAGAATTTAAAAATTCCTTGGTGTATCCCCATAGGCCTATGTCGATCGATTTTTATGACTCTTAGATAAATGACCTTCCTTTGGGTATGTCCGTACATGTTGGTATGACCTATGTGTATCTTAAATGGTCAGAAATTATAAAATTGCTCGGTGTTTTTGCACCGCACACGCATATGTTATCGATTTTGACACTTAGATTAAATGCACGTGGGTAGTGTCCACAGTTGGTGACCTCAGGACCCTTGTGACCTCGTGTGACCTTAAATGGTCAGAATTATAAACATGCTGGGGTATCCACATATTCGACGATTTTCATGACACTTAGATACAGTGGCCCTTGGGTAGGTCCCACATGTTATTGCCCTTATGTGACCCCTTTGTGACCTCAGGTGACCTTAAAAAATGCTCAGAATTATAACATTGCTTGGGTGTATCCACCTAATGTCGATCGATTTTAATGACACTTAGATACATGGCCCTTGGGTAGTGTACACAGTGGTGACCTCATGTGACCTAAAATGTCAGACTACATAAAATGAAGAGTGTAGAATAAGAAGTAACCACCTGAAGTCACAACTTTAGTTCTAAGGAAATGTATTCCACATTTTTCAACAAATCAAGTAACTTAAATATTTTTTTTTTTTTATTTCTAACATGTTGTGAAAATTAAAAATTGGTATGTTTTTAATTTATGCCCAGATGAGTTTAAACGAAAAGGTTTATCCACATGTAGAAAATTTTATAAAATTGCATCGTTTTGACCTAGAACTATTTCTAACACTTAGGTGTATCTCTTTCTTATTTACACTATTCAATTGCTTGGTTTATTCCACATAATGTCGATCGATTTATGACACTTAAAATAAAAAAATGACCCTTGGGTAGTATCCTATATGTTGGTGACCTCCTGTGACTTCGTGTAACCTTAAAATGGATCCAGAATTATTATAAAAATTACTTGGTTGTATCCACATATTCGATCGATTTCTATGACCCTTAGATAGAATGACATTGGGTAGTGTACTACATGTTGGGGACTAATTGACCTTTTAAATTGGTCGAATTATAAAATTGCTTGGTTGTATCCACATATTCCGATCGATTTTTCTTGACACTTAGATACATGGCCCTTGGTCGTTGTCCCAATGTCGTTAACCTTATGTTGACCTTAAATAGTCAGAATATGAAATTGCTTGGTTGTATCCACATATGTTGATTCGATTTCATGACACTTAGATACAGTGCCCCTTGGTAGGTATCACACATGTTGAGACCTCATTGTATTTTTGTGACCTCTTGTAACATTAAATGGTCAGAAATTATAAAATTGCTTATGTATCCACACATATGTCGATCGATTTCTTGACCTTAGATAGAATAAAATGACCCTTGGGTGGTGTCTAACATGTTGGTGACCTATGTGACCTTATAATTGATCAGAATTTTAAAAAAAAAAAAAAATTGGTGTATCCACATATGTTGATGGATTTCGATGACACTAAGATAGAATGGCCCTTGGGTAGTGTCCTCCCATGTTGGTGACAGCATGTTGACCTTAAAATGGTCAGAATTATGAAATTGCTTGGTTGTATCCACATGTGTATGCAGCGCTTTTCATGACACGTAGATACAGTGGCCCTTGGGTTAGGGCCCACATGTTGATGACCTCAGGGGTTGACCCTTTGTGACCTCATGCGACCTTATAAAATGGTCAGAATTTAAAATTGCTTGTTGGTGTATCCACAGATGTCGATCAATTTTCATGACACTTAGATACTATGGGCCCTTGGGTCGTGTCCCACTGTGATGAACTCATTGTGACCTTTGTGCCCTTATGTCGACCTTAAAATGGTCAGGATTATAAAATGCTTGGTGATCCATATATGTTGTTCAAGTTTCATGACACTTGATACAGTGGCCCTTGGGTCGTGTTCCCCAGGTTGGTGACTTCATATGACCTTTGTGACTCATGTGGCCTTAAAATGGTCAGAAATATATTTGCTGTTGTGGTCTACCAATATGGCGATCATACATGTTGCTGATATCATGTAACCTCGTGTGACCTTTAAAATGGTCAGAATTATAAAATTGTTGGTGTATCCACATATGTCTATCGATTTATATGCCACTTAGATAAAATTCCCCCTGGGTAGTGGCCCACGTGAATGACCTCATGTGACCTTAAATTGTCGGAATTTATTAAAATTGCTGAGTATCCAATATGTTGTATCGATTTCTATGACACTAAGATAGAAGACCCTTGGTTTAGTGTGTCCACACATGTTGTGACCTATGTGACCTTTTACGACCTCTGTGACCTGAAATGGTCAGAATTATAATATTGCCCTCGCGTTAATCCACCATTGATGCTGATCGATTTTCATGACACTTAGATACAAGGGCCTCATGGGTAGTGTCCCACATGTTGGTGACCTCGCGTGACCTTTAAAATTGCGTCAGGCATTATAAAATTGCTTGGTGTATCCACAGATGACGGATGATTTTCATTGACACTCAGATAAACTGGGCATAGTGTCCCATGCGTTTGGGGGTACCAATGTGACCCTTGTCCCTCATTACAAATCACGATGGTAGACGACAAAGCGTTCTGTGGAACGTGTATTTTTTAATCATTGGCACTTTTATTCCCACTTTTATATCAATTAAAAATGCCTTGTTAAATAGGATCTACGCAGTTTCTGTATTAAAAATTTGCTCCAGAATAAAGTCAAGTTGACAACGATTTGGTCAAATTACAAGATTTTCCAGTCACCAAATTTGCCAGAAAACCAGTAAGACAAACATGTTCAGTTCAAAAGTGACGATCGTATTTGCAGAGTGTAGTCAATCGAATGTAGAAGATTTATTTGACATACGATGCACTTTGAGTCAAAATTTTGAACCATATGTTAAGGGGAAATTCTAAAAACTAATGAAACAAAAAAGCTGATAATTTCATTCTTTCAAGAGGGGAGGAAAGGCATGTGAGATAAGTGTGAACAAATTCAGAGCCCCGGCCGGATCCCTCGGAGATCATCTGTTTCTTGCCTTTTGAGAATCTTAACCCTTACCTTGATCATTGTTACTTCAAAGACTCAAATTAAGCAACCGTATTGCCATAATTACAATATAGGCCTACCCTTGCACCTACTTTGATTGATTGTGTTATTGTGTTTTTTCTTTTAAATAATCTACTTTAAAAGTAAAAACCCTACCTTATTTTTGTGTAGTCTGCAATGGAGTGCAGGAAGACCCATATAATCAAAATTCTGTATGTCAGTCCGTGTGTGTGGATGTTATGTGTGTTGTATGTGTGTATACAGTTGTGATGTATATATGTATGTGGGTGCGTGTGTTCAGAATGGATGATGCATTCCACAAGCAAAAGGCACATTAAGATGATAATTGCTGTTGGGAATGGATGCGGCAATGAAGTCGGTGAGGTTGGTCAACATTCAGTGCCACCAATTTTGAAAGTCATTCAAGGAATCTGACTGGTCATTCCAAAAGTCAAATGGTTGTATGGTCAATGAAACTTGGTAGGTAATCCCCCCCGGGGGGTGTGGTGGGTCACGTGATGCATAAAAAAAATGGAAAACTATATGAGACACGTGAAACTACATTAATGCAATAATAGCACTTTTTTGAAGAGCGCCCCCAAGGCGGGAAAAAGGGGTGAGAAGGCATCTCGCTCCCCCCTTTCGTCTTCGCATCTATCTAGCTCCCCTTTTGTCTCCCTCTAAGTCTTCCGATTCCACGTGCTTTGTCGTTCATCGGGCCGGCCAGACTCTTTACCCTTCCTTGGTCCTCTTTCACTTTATTTCCTCGCACTATGCCTCGTTGTATTGCGGCTTTCATTTATGTGAGTTGTGGGGAGTGCGGATTTCCTGGTTCCGTTCCCGTTTTATCTCTTTTTCCGCCTTTCCTTCCCTCGCTTTTGGTTGGTTTCGTGCTTCTTCGTGTCCCGAGCTACGGCGTCCCGTCTCGTCTGGGTACTGTTATATGGTTTTCCTTCGTGAGCGTCCGAATCGCTCTTTCTGCACTCGTTTGACTTCGTTTACATTGTTTTTGTATGATATCTGCTAGTAAAACTATACCTGTAAATGGTCCAAGAGCTCAAAAGTCTATGTGTCGCAAAGATAGGATTTGGAATTGTAATTAGGGAATAATTAATATCGGAGATCTCCGATAATATATTATTCAATGTGCTGCTGGAACCGACCTTCCCAAGGGAAATAGCCAGGAAATAGCGACATTTGCTAAGATCTTACGCTCATCCATTAGTTGTTTACTTGCAGGCAAGTAAGTTAGAGAGGTCTCATTTTCTGATTTGGTGGCACTATTTCATCATGGACGAATAACTAGAAGTCCGGCAGCCGAGCTGGGAAAGTACAATCTAGATCCAATTCAATACAAAAATCGCTTAATTAGATAAATTACGATTTTTTTAGCATTTCGTTTGCAGGTTTCTTAGACAATTACCAACATAACTGTGCAAAAAGTTGAAAATTGGGGGTGCGTAGGGGGGTATAGGATTGTGGTGGTAAGAGTGGTAGCGGTGGGCTGGGTGGGTAAGCGGGGTTGTGGTGGGGGGTACTCTAAAAAAATGTGATGTTATTGCTGTAAGAAAGCACAAAATTAATCAAACCACTAACCCACTTCAAGCTCCAACCACTTTTTTCTTATGACAGCTTTTAGCACCATGGTGCTCTTGTTTGGTCTGTGGGAATACTGCAAGCTGCTTCCAAGTTGCACGGTCTTATTGTTTAAGGGCTCCAAAGTCCTTTAAAGCAATAGAAATGCAGGAGCTTTGGGGGCTTCGCCCCACCCGACCGGGGCAATGCCCTGGACCCCCCGGCCGTGGGGGCTCGGTCGCGCAAGTGCTCCCTCGCAAAATCTCCCTTTTTTAAAATTCCAATGTTGGCATCTCTGCTTTCCTCATTTTCCGTGTGAAATCTTAGGGCTAATAGATATTTGGTTTGGAAATTACGAACGAAAATGTACCCCATTTTGGTTGACCGATATTAATTTTACACATAATAGGGCTAAGAAAATCATGTTTTTAGCTCTCACATGAAAACTGGTTGAAATATCAGCGCAAAACTCTACAGATGGGGTCTAGGGGTGAAGACCATTCTATCAAAATGAAAACTTTATTTACTTAAATCGGGTCGTCCCCTTTTAATATATTGTATAATAACCCAAATATAGGCAAATATGGCACATATGTTTTATGCAAACAAGCCTGTCTTGTCATGCTTCCTTTTTCTACCTTTTTGATATGTTGTTCGGGAGGGTTTGTACAGCAAGGTACAGCAAGAAAAACCTTCTGTAGCAATTTTGTCCCGGTCACACCGTAGATTGAGTGGACTACTAGAATAGAAATCACTTAACTAGTTGGATCAATTGCACAACTTTATATACTGAACAAGCTTTATTTGTTGGTGAAACTTTACTAGCATCAAAATATGCAGTCCAGGTTAGTTAAATTCTTGATGAAATTTCTGATTTTGTTTGAAAATATAAACTTTTAATGATTTTTAGGTTTTGGATATGATTGCATTAAGCATGTACTTGCACATGGCCTCGATATACTTTTTGTTGAAAAAAACCTGTGTGCGCTTGGCCAGACTCGAACCGGCAACCTCCGTATCACTTGTGACGGCGCTCTTACCAATGAACTAACAAGCCAGGGCCGGTAGAGGAGCGATAGATATCATCAGAGAAGATGAGAAAGAAGGAGGTGGTTCGACTGCTACTTCAAAAGATAACGTGTTCAACCGCCTATTCATCTCAATCGGCTTAAATCTAATCGATTGGACCAAAGATTTACGCTACTTGCTGGAGAACATTACATACACATGTCATTAAATCCCACAAACATTCCAATTACCCAGTTGTCAATTGGTATTTGCACAGGGTCTATACACTATGGTTGTGACCAGTACAGCGAAACGTACTCGCCTGCATCAATTATAAACAACTTTGACCCCAAATTTTCAAAGTAATTTGGCACTTTGGACACTTTCTGACACAAAAAGTATGGTTGAGATGTATTGAAAATGCATTTATTTAATCATTCATCATATCATATTTCACAGGAAATAACCGGATATTTGTAAATTAGGCTAAAATAATAACATCTTTTATTGACCCCCAAAACCTTGAATCAATGTTAGCTTACCGAAAAAGGGTCGATTTTGCTATTTCTTTCGTCAAAAAGCCACTGATTTCCTCAATTATTTCGCCAACGATTAAAATAAATAACAATCAGTCAGAACAACCGCGGAGTTCTTTGCCAGCAGAGATCTTTAAGCTGGAAAATTAATAAGCTATTTTAGTGGGAGTATCAATTACTTCCTGTTGTGAAACCTTCCCGAACGGCCAAGCTTAAGGCGGTTGAACACATTACTTCAAAGGTGCAATCGAGCGGCCCTTGAAGTTTCCTAACAATGAGCTGATGAATGAGAGTAATCCTGGGTAATCGGATTGCAAAATCGAGCCATCTCCTTCTTTCTCATCTTCTCTGATATTATCTATAGGTGTCAGGTCCGAAAGGTGTCCATCGCTTTCCTAGCGGATAGCATCAGAAGTGTATATTTACATATACGATTTATATTTGTTTGAAATTTAAACAACTTAGTTCTCCAGGCAAACAAGGTTGAATATTTATTAATCTTCCGCTGGAGATGGCCCCGCTCACACAATGTTGAAAAAAGATCAGTGGCGCTTGGCGCTAGTATTACTAGTACGGCGCGCTTACCAATTAAGCTTAACAAGCCAGGCTGGTAAGAGCGATACTCTTATGAATGATCGGATTACGACCCTCAAAATATTGTGAGCTGCCACAAGTGCCCCTCAATCTACCATTGGAATTCAATATGAACTCCTCAGTCGATAGCCCAATTGAATATAGAGACATATCCCGACCCTATTATTCACTCATCTCATTTATACCATGACATAGGGATAAAGCCATACAACACACTAGTTTCAAGACCCTAATCACGTTTGACGGCCCTTTTTTATTATCCCACCCTGATGCCCAGTTACCACTAAATGTATTAGGGGCCATTAGGCCAAATTCAAAAAGATGCTCGGATAAGGACCGGGTGCGCACCGCCGTGGGAAGTACATAATTCTTTTCTTCCGAAATAATTTCCTAAATTCTAGAAATCAGTTCTACGTGTGTTTCTCACTTCTATGTAATTCACATTCCGGAGAAAATGAATTAAATGTCATCTCCGTTTATGCCCTGAAAATATCAGTGACTACGGGATGTACAACATGATTCATTGACTCCACTAAATAATGGGGCTATCTATTGATAAGTACAATCCGCTCGTAAGGTAAAAACCCAAACACTTCAACACGGATTCCTTTTTTCATCTGGACGTGCAGAGCATGTGTATTATCCATGGCAACTGAAAAGATGCATGTGCTATACCATCCCCCCGATTTAGATTAAGCTTATTTTTCATGACTTGGAACACAAATTAACTGTCCTCTTTCACGAATAAATAAAGTTGCGAGGTTCTACTGTGTGTCAAATTTCTTTGTACCCTGTATTTAATTCCTTTATTCGAAAGGGAAACGTAATGTGAACGAAGCTCATGAGAAAAAACAAATTGTTTGGCCAAAAACTGTGACCTACCATCTTTGTTCAGAACCAAACCCGTAACTTTGCCGCGTCAACCACATGTCTATTCATTTATTGATTTTTCATTCCAAAGAGAAATCGAAAATCAATTCCCCTATATGAAGGCAGGTTGAAACCGGTGGCCGAACAAACGTTTAATTGAATAGGAAAGAGGTCCAATATTAATATGATTAATATTGGGTGTTGGTTCTGCACCAGATGTTATGGCCATAGTTTGCCAGCAAACTCTTCCCAATGATGTTTGCTCATCTTGTTTTTCTTTTTGATAATGATAAATATCCGATCAAAGTTATTCAACTCCGCAGCAAAGTTGATTTTATTTGCTTCGTGAAGGAGGCTGTAGCTCATCACCGGGCGGTGAAAGAGAATTTAAAAGCTTTTAACGTCAGAACAATAACAATGGTTTTCTTTGTAGTCCCAGAGAAAATCTGAAGTCCGGTGTCCTTTTCATTCAATTCATAACGGGTGATTTACTTATCATAGCACTATTTGCTGGAGGCATACGTGGTGTACATCCTCTGGTCACTGATATCAGGGGAAAAAGGAGATGACATTACTTCATTTTTCACGACAATGTGCACATACTAGAAGTGAAACACGCGTAGAACTTATTTTGATGAAGTTGAGTACATTTATTTTAGCAAATGATGTACTTGTAAGGGGTGTCGTCACCCTTTGTAAACATTTTTCAAATGTCCACCAAAAGTTTCCTTTTCACTGTGTTATCACATGCCACTGCGTTCAAAATGCTGGTGACATGATGGCTAAATGTTATTTTAATGGCCTAGAAAATATTAAGAGGCGAACATTTAAAGTGACAACAAGGTTTATGGAGATAAAAGGGGTAATTTTCAACAATAAACGTTCAGCCTTTCAAAATGGGCCGCCAAAAGCATTTTCTATTTTGGTTATTTAAAGATATTACATACAGATCATGTATAAACTACTTTCAATAATAGTTTTGTGTAGCTAAGTAACCGTCAAAGAGATACTCAATAAGTAAAACTACTGCATGTTTAGCGCGTTTAACAGCCATTTTTAACTTGGCAGCCATATACTGATGGTCATACGCTTGAACTCAACATCTAAAAAGGGTAGAGGGGGTAAAGGGTAGAGGTGTCCCACTTTTCAATACAAACTTTGTTTTCCTTATCATATCTTTGTAAGTGGAGAATAGGTCAACTGTTGCGTCATCCCCCTGCAAGATGACAGCCTGGAACATGACCTCTTCGTGACCTTTGACCTTGTCATGACCTTTGGACATCATGCACATATAAAGTGAACCCCTAGTTATGCACCTTAACCCCAATCTGGTTTAAATCGACTTAAAAACTTTTCGACCAAATTGGGGAACCACGAAAACTAACCAACTGGAACCACACACACGGACATGCTCGCTATCGCAAAATCTCTCTACTATCTGCTCTCCCCCCGTCTGTCTGTCTGTCAAGAGGTCATCGGCTCCCCGCATATCCAAGCGTCAGGTCCTACTTCAAGAAATAGCGACATTCGACGCAAGGAGGCAATTGTTCCCATCCCCTAGATTTTCGAGGGGGCCTTTGTCGAGCTTCTTCCTAGCTTCCAAAAGACTTGCGATTGGCTGCCAATACTCAATCTGAAGCCGCTTCAATGTCTTCAATCAAACCGAAAAAAAATTGGATGGGCCCATGCTCTCCGTTGCCATCAAGAACGGTTGGGCAACGTCTCTGGATCTCAGGATGCCTACCCTCCACTCCCCAAATCGAAACTGGAATCAAGTCTTGTTACGCTTCCAGATAGAACAATGAAGCGTATCTTCCGGTGTCGCCCCGGTTCGGCCTGTCCACGGCTCCGCGAGTCTCACTCGTGTGGTCAAGGCCGTTAGCTCGTTCTTCAGACGGCGGGGATCGACCTTTGTAATCTATCTGGATGATTGGTGTATCTATACCCGACGAGACCTCCTCTCAGCCCACACAATTTTTTGGTGCAGGAGGTCACGAAGTTGGGTTCATCGTGAACCTATCGAATCCAACTTCGCCGCGAGCCATTTTGCCAGTTTTCCTGGGAGCGTAGCTGGATCTGCTCAATGTCGTGTATTCCAAACGAGGGAGCGTGTACCCGAATGTCATTCAATACGCTTACTCCTCCTTTCTGGGCCACCCAGCTCGTATCTTTGGCTTGGGCTCCAGGTTCTGGGGACTCATTTCCAGCCTTTTGGACATCGTGCTTGTCGGTCGGCATCGCATGCGCCCCAATCCAGCTGCACCTTCTGGCGCACTATTGCCCGTCCCTAGACAGCGTAAGCACCTGGTGTTCCGTATGACTGTGATCGGAGGCGACGCTCAGGCTATCCTGGTGAGGTTGCCACAATCGTCCTCCGGGCGTGTAGTTTCCTCCATCCCAATCCCACCTGATCCTGACCACCGATGCGTCGGGTCTCTTGCTGGGGCGGTCACATTCGGCACTAGACTGTTTCGGGCCGCTTGTCGGCCCCTGAGCAGTCTCTTCACATCAATTTCATGGAATCAGGCAGTTCTTCTATCCTGCAATCGAGTGTTCATGACATGGTGGCCGGTTTCAAGGTCCTCACAGGATCCGACAACACACGGGGTGTCGTACATCAACCGAGGCAGGGTGGAACGAGACAACTAATCGATGTTGGCATAGAGAGGGAGATCACGTTAACGGCTGTCCACATACCGGGCGTTTACAATTTCACTGGGGATTGCCTAATCCAGGGGTCTGGACCACGTTTGTGGAGTGGTCCCCGCTCATCGGGTAGCGCCATATCTTCCGGTGGTTTTCGATCGGCCGTGCGATAGATCTGGTCTAATCCGCCAGAAATGCCAAGCTTTCCGAAGTACCGCTCCCTGGCACGCGTCCCGGAGCGTGGGCCTCGGATCTCTCTCTCTCTGGACTGGTCGGTGATGAAGTCCCACGAGTGGGTAACATTGTAGGAGGGTCGAACTGCGCGGCCCCTTCTGGCCGTCGTCATCCTGTTTCAATCTCCGCTGATGAACCTGGCTTGCATGCACAATCGCTGAACGCACCCGCGGGACTCTCATGTCCTGGTGGGACTCAACTGCGGATGTCCCCTACGAGTCGGGCGACGCTTTCTCTGACAGGTGTAGCCGTCTGTCAGAATGCTTTTTCCAGACGCAATGCCTTTCTCGTGACGCTGTGCCATCCTGTCGGCCAGGGGCAGGCGAAGATCCATACACGTCACTTATTTTGGTCGGTGGCGGGTCTTCGCTAATTGGTGCAGGACTAAAAAAAATTTCCCGGCCAATGCCTTCTTTTCGCAATCCCTCGCAGACTCATGATTCTTTAGTTCAGTAATGGCCTAGACACGAACACAAAGAATTACAGGTCGGCGGTTCCAATCCTAATCACCGAGGAACGGCTGTTCTGAAGTGATGATCCTGACCGCTTTCTCTAACTTGGCATTTTAAAAAACAACCCAGGCCGCCTTCGAGTCCAGGTTATGCCATGGGTGGGATTTGCCACCGCCTACGGAGTTTGACTGGTGTACCGTATGAGCCGAGGGGTTCCGCCAGTCTGGCAGCCGTTACATCTGAAACTAATTTCCTACTGTCAATTGCGTCCAGGCCGTCGCGGCCCTCCGAATTGCACGTATTTTCCATGCGGTGCCACTCTCATTTCCGCCCCGGATTTTCTCCAGAAAATGAAACGACCTGGCTTCAGGGCTCACCAACACCTTTGCCTTTCAACCGTATGTCCGGGTTGTTTCTTCCGTGAGGTAGGACCGACTTGGTGGTCCGTAAGAGCACGCAAATATAACCTAAACCTCTCCCGTACAAAGCCCTCGTGTAGGTAGAGCAGCTGTTTTGTGCTAACACGACCTCCTATAACGTCCTGCTTCCAAGAACTCTGCACGATGGGTCCCTGCGAGTTATCAATCAGGCGCAATGCGGTGAACTTCGTGACGTGCCACGGCTCATTCCATCCACCAGAGATGTGGCAAGTTCTGATCCTTTGCACCGCGACCTCCGCCTAGAAACATATCATAATAAACCGTGTGTCTGGCGCTCAAAACTTCCTTCATCACAACCTACATGAAGGATATGAAGTCCAGGCTGCGTTTTCACTTCGCCGCTGGTCCCCCGAACAGCGTGAGCAATGATTTAGTTCAGGGTAAGTCTATCCCCGGGACTTTAAAACACTCGGAAATCACTTATTTGGTGGACTGTCCTATTCAAAATTAAGTAAACCCGCCTTTAATATAACTGAAATACCTGAACCTTAATTAAATTATTATACGATCAATGTACAGATATCTAGCCAGGTTGGTGTATGTCAAGTTTAGATAGTCGTAAATGGGGTGTGTTGATATTTATCAAAATATTCCTAAAATGGTCATTTCGGCGGCCATCTTGGAAAATGGCCACCGGGGCCCCATATTGCAATGGTTCTGTATTGGACAACATTGTAACTGCATTTAGGTATAGTTTTCTGACTATTATAGGACAAGAGTAAAGGACAGGTGTTGAAATATTAGAAAATATCATGCCTAAATGTCCATTTTGGCGGCCATCGGCCATCTTGGAAAATTGCCACGGGGGTGCAAAAATTGCGATGGCGTCAGAAGCGGAATCGGTCGGAGGTTCCTTTTCGCTACATCGGTGCCAAATTTCATGCTTTTATCACAAAAGGCACGCATAGGTACTAGGCCGCTCGCAATTTGAAACGTCTACCAGTATGGGGGAGTTATCTGCAGGCGTGATAGGCTATTGAATGTTTTTAATGTATGGGGCATATTCTTCGCAGCCCCTCTAACATGTCAGTAGACCAGTTCTGACCTGTTAGGGTGAGTGGGTGTGTATTCCCGTAGGTTAGTATCTAAAATTGATTTTGTTGCTGTTTGGGTTTTCAATGGACCGAAACTGCTCAGAAAATGATGGGGTGCAAATTTAATTTTCGGACTGATGCCGCCTTCTTCAAGGGGGAAAAATTAGTACAGGGAAAAATTTAAATCAGTGCAATTGTGTTTAAATGTACAATAACGCGTTCGTCTCGTCATAAGTAGAAAAAGTTATATTTGCCTAGGTTTTCCAACCTTTAGTTTAAAGCGCTATAGCCCCCTAATGGTCAAAGTCAACGGTGGGGGTAAATGCTCCGATGTTGTGGATAAGTGGTGTCAAATGATTCTGGGTCATACGAACAGAAAATGCCATTTTAATTGATCTTTGATTATCACCATTGCGAAATCTAGGGAAGTCTGGTGACCCATAGACCATGTAGACATTGCGACATTTTGCTATATAACTAGCCATCAAGTCACTCACAATGTAAAATAATACATTTTGGATCCTGTGAGACAATACAACAAATATCACCCCAAGTTCCAACAAAAATCAGAGCCATGTGGGCAAAAGTTAACCCCAGAGACCTTGAACCATTTGGGGCTATAGCGCTTTATACTAAAGGGTCGGAACCTAGGGCAAATATATACTTTTTCAATCCTTATTAAGGAGACGAACATGTTAATGTACATTAAAAAACAATTTGACTCGATTTTAAATTTTTTTTCAGACGTAGTAGTAACATTTCCCCCTGAGGAAGGGGGCAGCAGTCCGAAAATTGGAACCCCATCATATTCTGACTGTCTGGTCCCAATTGAATGAAAAACAGCAAGAATCAACTTTTTAGCACCAAATCCTACGGGAACTGTTTCATTGATACGCCCACACTATGTGTTGTAAAACATTGATGTCACCATTCTATTCGTTTCGGTTTACAGAGGAGAATGGGTGGAATTGGTTTGGCCCTCTGGTGGAACGTTAAGAACGGGTACTGCTGTTTCGTGGGTATTTATTAATGGAAACAGTGATTGACATTTCTTCTAGAAGGTGCATATGCAGAAGCTAACGGTTTCTGTGAGCCCTGAGCAAGTTTCCCTAGAAATCATATTAAACACCTGAGTGAAATGAGGAGTTTCCATTATGTGTTTAGATGCTAAGCATTTCCAATCAGTTTAATTGGCATGGATTAGTTTGGATATAAATTTTGAAATGTTGGCAATTTAAAATTTTCAATTTCAGGCATTTTTATAACCGAAACGATTTTTTTTGGATCCCGAACGTGTATCCAAAACGAAATCTTTAAGCTATTTACGACTCGTTTGACATTACCTTACCTTAAAGCCAAATCATATCGTGACTCTAACTTGGTAACTTGGCTGAACACACAAATTTACCAAATTGGTAATCCTATAAACATGTAAATTTCTAAGAGAAAATAATAAGCTAAATACTTTTAAGTTTTATGATAACGTGATTCTCACATTATTCATGAGAAATATTGCAAATCCACTATACTCACTGGACAACAATGGGAAGTCCTCAACACTGTTTGTCTGACCAAAGCTGAAAAGTTCAAGAGAATAGAGTTAAGACAATAGTGAGAGAGCGAGTATCACTATGAGCCAAGCCCCTCCTTTCTTCAGGTACGGTTCAGTACTTCCATTCCACACCAGTTTACTCTAGTCGCTCATGGTGGTTTTTGTATGCAATATATGCCCATAGCTAAACTCTTCAGGAATCAATCAATTGAAGGTCCAGGAACAATCCTTGGGTTGGTAACATAATTCCCACTCGACGCCGAAAATGCCGAAATGTGGCCACGCCCTCTTTTTGGGGGGTCACGCCCCTTTTGAGCGAGTAACTACTGACTGTATCTACATACCGTTGGACCTAGGAGTTTGAAAGACCACTCACAATGTGCGGAATGGCCACATTACGGGGTCAGTTAATATATTTTTTATATCCAAAAGTCCACGGTTTTTAAGAATAATTGTCAAAAAATGCTTTCACCTATCTGCGCACTATATACATTATGAATGAATTCATTAGGTTTTCATGCCAAAACAGGAAGGGAATTCACCATATCACCTTCGATTTTGCTCTAACTCTCCTCAGGGATAATTTTTGGGTAGCTAAAGGTAAGTCACAAACAAGAAAATTCATATTCATTTCCGTTCTCAATGCAGCACCTCAAAATTTTGTGACTTTGAGCAAAATTGGGTAATATTGGTGAAACGTCATTTTGTAAGGCTGTTATTGAGCTTGCTCACAACTCAATCAGTATGACGTTTGTCTTGCAGCAGAATTATTGACCATTGGATTCAACTTGGGATAATCACCATCTTAATGTTACTCCTTTCATTTTAATGGGGGGGTGTCAAAATGGCCATTGGTAAAGTTAAAATATATTGTTTTCCACTGTTTTAGGGACTAAGTTAATGTTAAGTTAAGTCCCTTCAGCAACCCAAGTTAATTGCTGCTGAAGGGTCTTTCAATGATCTAAAACACTAACTATATGCTTGTGACCATGAAACAGGCAAAAATGAAGATCCCCCTGGTATGCATGAAAAAGTCACTAAAATAACCTGAACTTACACGGCACGCCGTGGTGGGAATAGCGACTTCTACCGTGTATTTTTCATTTTGTAGGGCCTAAGGGCAAGGGTAATTAAAAGCTGCTGAAGGTCTTAACTAATCTAAATACACTAACTCCATGCAGTTTCCCATGAAGCAGGCTAAATTTCATGACCCCTAAAAGTTGGCCCCCCTTTTGTGGCTCAAATGCAAAAGTCGCTACAATTACCCAATTTTTTTACGGTGCCGCACATGGCGTAGCCAATGGAGGAGGGGACAAGCTTCCCCCCCCCCCCCACACACACACACACCAATAAATCTAGAAAGGGGAGCCCAAAATGGAAGGGAAAAAAGGAAGCGAAAAAGAGAAAGAAAAAATGAGGGAAGATAGAAAGGGGAAGACGAGAGAACGGGTCCATAATGGGAAGTCCTAGAATTTGCAAGGAGGAAGAGACAGGTGGAAGAAGAGGAAGGGGAGACGAAAAGAAGGAAGGGTGTAATTGTCTCTGAAACACTATTTTTGAGCTTCGCAAATTGGCAACGCAGACCTTACTGTAGCTGCCTCCCCTTGACCCCACCCCCTCGTACATTCCATCCCCCCCCCCCGAAGAAATCTAATTACAATCAATTTCAATAATTCTGATATCCTTTAAAGAGTGCTCTTTTAAGATGCACTAAAAAACTTTCTATCCTATTTACGACAGGCTCGTTGTCTCAGTTTCAGTTTGGGGTTAATTTTAGCGACTTTTTCATGCAGTGGGGGGGGGAGCAACTTTTTTGGGCATGGAAATCGGTGAATAGTTTGCCTGTTTCATGGTTCATGCATCCGTGACTGCTTTTAGATCATTTAAAGACCCGTAAGCAGCATTTTAACTCTGCTCCTCAGGTCCTATAAAATGGATAAAAATAGATTCACGATGGCCATTTGGACCCCTCCCAATGAAACGAAAGGAGTTTACATTAAAAGGCTGATTAATCCCATTGAAATCCAAATGGACAAATATTTCTGTGCAATGCAAACTCATAACTAGCTAGAACTGATTGAGTTTTGGAGCAAATACACGGTTATAACGGCACCTAAAAATGCCCGGTTGTGGCACCTGATACCGATATTACCAATTTTGCTCCCAAGTCACACATTTACGGGCTGCCTGTTTGCAGAACGGAAGGAATTGATTTTCTGTTTGTGACCTACCCTTAGTGACTCTACACATTCGCCCTGAGGAGAGAGCAAATCCAGGCCAGACATCGTCTTTTGAAATGAGCAGGCGAGCGATTAAACGCCTGGCGCTTCTAAGGAGAGTGGTAGAGGAGCGGTTGAAAAAATCCTCCAGCACAAGTAAAAGGAGTGATTTAATATAAAGTAGACGCAGCTTATAAAAGAGTTATAAGTATGGTATATCTCTCGGCTCTGGGTCGGAATTTGTGACAGGGAATAGCAAAGACGCCAGCAACCCGTAAACAGTAGTCTGTGTCCTGAGTAGTCTGAGTAGAATCAGTTATCACAAGTGGTGGAATTTATAAAAATTTACCATTAGCTCAGTCCACAGGAAAATACTCCTTAACTCAAGTTGAAATTTCGTTGAACAGAGATCACCGCCCGATCCACCCATTCCATGTTGTGTTTGGGTACAGTTAAACTGCCATAGCCGATTAATAATGTTTTTGCTGCACCTCGCACGCGTAAATCTGTGAAGATATTTTTTCCCGCTTCTGCATCGAATCGCACAAAACTTCTGTGACAAGCACACTGCCGTCAATAACTTCCTTCGTATGACCAATCTCCCCATAGCGTAAACTTGTAGCGTAAACTTTAGCAACTTGTACGAAGCGGAAGGGGGTTCGGGGTCATTTTTTCCGATTTCTCACGTAAACAAAAAAACTGCCAGAAGCATGGAAGTTGTCAAAACAAATCTAATAGTATGCTAAAAAATCGAACGGTTACATTGTGCTGTGTAAGGTCATTCTACATGCTTAAATATGGACTGCAGTAAAGGTCACGCACGAGACCGTTACGTGTTTTCACGCTTTCACCATGGTCAGAATTGATATCAATATTGATCTAGGTTTGTGGTCACAGATCCCTTGTTTTTAAACGATTGCGTACAAGACGATCAGTTATGTCAGGAATGTAAGGCGCGCGATAAAGTCGCGCTCCCATAAAGCACATAAGGGCGCATGAGCGTCGATCGAGCTTGCGGCGCCTTAAAAGACAATGAATGAAGGGTCTATATGGTGAACTCCCCTCTAGTTTTGGCATGAAAACCTTATGAATTCATAATTGTATGGTGCGCGATATGGTGTGTTGTGAAGAAGTTTTTGCCAAATTATCCTTAAAAACCTTTGACTTTTGGATATAAAAAATGTATTACTGACCCCCCCTTAATTGTGGCTATTTCGCACATTTTGAGTGGTCTCTTCAACCTCCTAGGTCGAACGGTTCTGTAGATCACAGTCAGTAGTACTTCGCTCAAAAGGGCGTGACCCCAAAAAAAGGGGCGTGGCCATTTCGGCATATTCGGCGACAGTGGGAATTATGTTACCAACCAAATATGTTCCTGGACCTTCAATTTAGTGGATTCCTGAAGAGTTAGCTCTGGACATAGAATGCATACAAAACCACCAAGAGCTACTAGATGTAAGTGTATTAGCGATGTGGCGGCTCCCGTCGCACGGTACTCATCCAATAGGCTTCTTGTGAGGCGCGGCAGCTCTAACTTGAAAAGAAGCCATGTATGAGTACCGTACGAAGGGAGCCGCCGCAAACTCGCTATCTAAAAATACAACCTGTTTTTTTAGTATATATGAATTTACGTCACACCTCCCGTAAACACACCAAGGTCAATTCATATTGTGTACAACTCCGGGTACAACTCAACTGAATTAACCGAACTGTGTGTCCTTGTTAGATGAGGATGCCAACGCTCTTAGTGTATCCTTCTCGAAGTTCAATGCTTTGTTCGAGCAAGTATTGGTGACTACATGAATGACGACTCGACTACGGACAATGTATTCAGTTCTGTAATAGTGGTAATCTTTAAACTAGTACCTTACGGGTTGTGTAGAATGGTAAACCTTAATAAGAACAAAATTAACCACTGTAATTTTTTACAGTTTGATAAAGAAAGGGGGAAAGGTTTTGTCACAATTTTAGGAGGGAGGGAAACATTAACCAGGCTTACAAGATATAAACTTGTTGGTTCTGACAAATTCTAAAATTTGACCAGTTAATCGCATTTATATTGGGCGCTTAATAATGCAGGGACGGTGGACATTTTTATTGGGTTAGAAATCAACTTACTGTGATCAAACTTAAAGTATACCTGC
>JAMKCH010013849.1:0-126844 GCA_023653785.1 Ophioderma brevispina | reverse complement strand
CCCCGTTTTAGTTTTAGGCAGCTTACAGCCACTTGCGCGCGGCTGGCGGGGGTTATGCGTCCAGCTAGTATAGCTGCGCGTATTCTTTGACTGACCCATTATACTACGTTTTCGTGTCTCTCTCGACTGGGAGACCATCATTTCTATCAATAGTGTTATTAACGTTACCAGCTCGTTACCTGCATACCTCTCCGCATGATGGATGAGCTGCGTTCTCTCCTGGTAGAAATGAAAGAGGAAAATAAGGAAATTTTGTCGCGGTACCAGTCATTGGGAATTTGGCGATCCTATTCTCTACCTTCTCAAACATGAAGTTACTGATTTAACATTGAGCGTAGATCATATAGATAATGAAATGAGAGTGCTGCGGGATGAACAAGTCCCCGAACTTCGTAATTGATTAAAAGGGAAATTGAATGATTATGTGAAGGGCAAGAATCAGTGCTGAACTTTAAAGTAAGAAATCTAAGTGCTATTCTATGGCATTGAAGAGCGGAGTCGTTTTGCGCTCTTTCCTGAAGAACAACATGAACATGGTTGATGTTCGGGGATACATAATGTTGCAACGTCCATCGTCTTCCTACCAAGGTTAAACGTGGAAGCTCTCCAACTGTGCCTATATAGTCCAATATTGTATATTTGACCAACACCAAATTGCAACAAAACAATTTTGGGGTTAATATACTCTGAAATAGTCCACTAAATATATTAAAAGTCTACCAAAATCCAACCTAGTGGAACATTAGAAGTAAGGGGGCAACGTTTGTGCAGGGGTAAAAAATTAGAATTGTTCGAATTGATTTAAATGATGTACCAATTATTGGGCTACTCCTAATGTTAACAAAAAAGGTATAGTTTGCCCTATCTACGCGTTTAGTTTTAGTACAATAGGCTCATAACAGTTCAAGGTCATCCTGGGTAAAATTTCATAGAATGGCCGATTTTTATCGGACTGGTTGTAAACTGTTAAATTTGTCCCACTAGTAAATAAATGTAAATAGATTCTTTGTTTGAACGATTCTATATAATAATTACAGAGCTATGACTAGTGACCTCCTCATAGACCTGAGCCCCCGGTCACATTTTCGTTCCAATTATGCAACGAATATTATGATGGTGCAAACCGTATATTTTCGGTGTCTGTACATTAGACGAACAATTTGACACATTTTTATAACGAACGGATATATCTGAAATTTACCCCATTGTGCCGCTTGAAGCCTATTTTGACTCAATAACTATTAAAATTTAAAAAAAAAAAAAAACTAATACCCCTTTTTTAATCTCTGGAAATTTTACGAAACACGTTGGCATACTTTTCGAGCGCGTTGATACTTTTCATATTTTGACCCCTGTATAAAATATTTGACCGCCTAAAAATATAGTTCCACCTCATTTAATTTTAGTAGGACTTTTGAATATGTTTGTTTTTAAGTATTCTCAATACAATTCTGTTGGAATTTATTTCTGTTGCAATTTGTTGTTGGGTTGAGGCAGCATTCTCTCTTTTGACTGGCCTAATAATTGGGGCCAAGTTGTTTTCTTTCGTGATCGTAACAGGATTCTTGCAGGAGCCTACATCCTAAAAAACTCTGCATCGGCAATCTGGAATAATCGCCTCATCTGCCCCACGAGATGCAAGTTGAACGTGCTAAACTGATGCCAGTAAAACGCAAAGCTATCGCTGAAGGTAAGAAAGCTGGTTATCACGACTGTTGTCATTAACAGTAAACTCCTATATTGCCATCGTCTGTGGACCCCCATGATTATAATTTCATCGCCTTATAACTAGTTGACAGGTCTCGTGACGATTGACAAAATGAGCTGACAATTATCTTGCTACTTGTTCCCTTGTAGATAAGGATTAAACCGTATTTGTCAGTATAATGGCCCCCCGACGATAAACACCCCTTTTTTTAAAGAGAATGAAATGGAATAGTCCAACTCGGCATCATATAAATAATCCACTGCTCACTCTTGACCTACTGCTTTGTCAAAATACGCCCCTTCGACAGGATGCACATATAGCGCGATCGCTTGAGTGACTCGTGTTGTGTGCATTATTTCTTCTTTGGTGCCGTTTGTTGTTATCAACACGTGGTGGATATATGCAGTTATTACACGTATACCATGGCTAAGGATAAAGAGAAAGTACTTTCCACAGTCCTTCATAAACCAAGGGAGTTAAAAGGAAATATCCGTAGATCAGTGGAAGTCTGTCCTCCCGAAAGGAGAGGGTCCAGTAGGAGATATGAATAGAATCTCAAAGGATACAGTACTATTCCCACACGGTTTCAAAACCAATCGAGTTATCTACCGAACGTGAAAGCCTGGGAACATAAAGCGGCAGAAGTGTACGGCGAAGGCGACACCAGCCGTTCCTGGAATGTTACCGTGGCCGTTTCCATCTATATCTAACTCAGAACCTCCCCTTGTGCGGAGAGTTGTATCGTCCCGATAAACATCTCGAACGTCGCGAGATCGGGATTTACTAAATTAGTGCCACGACTGCACCGAGTCGAGTGAATCGTGTTTCCGTATCGTCCCATGACATGCCTATTTCTCCGGTGTGCATCACTCGTCTAGAGCCCCGTATGGACGAGCGATTGACCAAATTTCGCCGCCGGTAGGTGTGTACGTAATGTTGGCCGTGTAAGCTTACACGAGCAGATTTTATATCAAGTCATGATCATGTGTTTGGTTCATTAATCCGCGATCGGGGGCACGATTTCGAGTAATAATGTACCGGGCCCGTATTCACCTACGGCTCCAGCTTTGCATGATGACATAAAGCTTTTGGGCATGTTTAAAATGATACCGTGGGTCAGCCCCAGTACGATACTGGCAGAGCATTTGTACCAAGGCATTTAACAATAAAATAAAGAGGAAAGTTGTGATGATGTACAGAAAGGGAATATAAGCCTCCATAAAGATCATTGGGACGTCCTTTCACTAAAGGGCCAAGGCTTAATAGCATGGTGTACAGGGATACTCCCAGACTATGTTCGTAGGAAAGATAAACTTTCTTGAGACGCAACATAAATTCGCTGCCGTCAACTCCTCTTATGAGGGCAATTGAGAGGTTGACAGTTTCAAGAGGCCTACTGACCGACGTCAGTTGTTGAGTCGCCTTTCCCATCGTTTGACTTTCTGGGTAGTGTGGCTCGAGGTTTGTGTGCCACATTCTTATGCACGCATGAGGCTCAATTAGACCTCATTCGCTGAGAATCAGATGTTTGTTTTTAAAAGTACGTACCATTACCTGAATACTTACTAGGAGACGAAGCAGAGAAATCGTATCAGGAAATGAAGTCTGTGACGGATCTCAATTTGTGGCGCACACTCCCTTTCGAGATTAGGATCAACAAACAAGGATATAAGTCAGGTGGCAAAGTGATATATTCTGAAACACAAAGATGTTCAATGAGCATTTCAAAGGGCAGGGCATCCAATTTGGGGTTTGCGCAGTAGCGTATGTAGCACGAGGTGGCTCAACAAAAAACAGCTCCTACAGGGGACGCAGTTGTCAACCATCTTGGTACAAGATAATAAACATCAAAGAGGTGACAACTTCAGCAGGATCGCTGAAACTTCCGTAACAGGTGGCAGGAGATCACCAACGATCATTTTATTTTGGAAACACGTGGTTCCCGGCGCAAGTGGTATCACCTGGAGGGTTTATTTTTCGCCACACCGAATCAAAAAGTGGCACCAATTACGGTAGTTAAGGATTCCTGCCAACAAAAGATAATTCAGAAATAGACCAAACTTCTATCAAAGGTGCGTTCAGTTTGCCACCCATGTCAAGGCCATTTTATTTCGGCTTGCCTATTTTTAGTTCCAAGAAGTACGGGAGAACTTCGACCTGTAATAAATCTTCGTCCTTTGAACAAATTCATTGTAAAATAGCATTTCAAGATGGAAAACCTTGCAGAATGCGATTCAGTTGATACGGAAGGGCGAGTTCATGGTGACCCTGGATTTAAAAGATGCTTATTATTTCGATACCGTATACAAGCACTATGAAATTTCTTCGTTTTATTTTGGAAAGCCAAAGTACTGCAATTTTTCCCGCCTAACCCTTTGGTCTGACAACTGCGTCCCTGAATTGGTTTCACAAAGTGGAGGTTAAGCCAGTCATTGCGCCCGGGAGGGTGCGGTACCCGGGTGCAGGGGATTTCGATGCATAATTTATATAGACGATTTACTAATAGTGAGCAGTCGCTCGGCAGAGCAATGCGACGAACACGAGGTTCGCATGGAGTTTCTTTCAACCCTCGATTTCTTGTAAATATGGAAAAGTCATGGGGGGTTGGGTATTTCCGGAAACTCCGGGCAGAGTTCCTCGGTTTTCTGTTAGATTCAAGGAGGATGGAAATCTTCTTACCACAGACCAAGGTTGTGAGCGTTTTAGCCCAAATAGAGTCTCTGCTTTCGACGGTTCGTCCAACAATTCGTCAAGTATCAAGCACAGTAACGCTTGATGATAATCGACCAAATGGCCCGTTAGTCGGTGTGGCAGGAGATAATCTGTTCCCTGTAGCCATAGTCCGAAGACACTAAGTGTCTGGTGTTAATAGTCCGGGGCATTTGCAGAGAGCTAGTAACTTCTGATATCCCCCGTGGACTATGATTTAAAGGGAATGACTGGTCGTTAGTCCTACAAGTTGAATGCAAGTCCGTAATCAGGATCTAGTCAGGCCTTAGGCAAATGTAACATCCAAGTCAGATATGGACTACCAGTCCTTAGGAATTAGTGTCCTTTTCCGAAAGTAGGGGGACAATTAGTCTCTAGCGATTAATGACCTGTCAGGGGTGGACTATCGCTCCTTAAGGATTAGGGTCTAATTCCAACATGGACTATAGACCTTAGGAAAATATTGTTCAGTCCGAAGGTAGGCAGACTCCTATACTGGGAATTAATGCCCTATCAGGGGTGGACTATCGCTCCTTAGGGATTAAGGGTCCAATTCCGACCTGGACTATAGACCTTAGGAATTAAATTGTCCAATTTCTAAGGTAAGGCAGACTATACGTCTTAGGAATTAATGCCCTGCCAGATTGGACTGCACTCCTTAGGGATAGTGTCCTATTCGACGTGGACTCTAAGTCCTTGGGGATTATTGTGGCAGGTTTGTTTTGGGCGGACTCTCTTTCTATAGGAATTATGCCCTGTCAGAGTGGACTATATTTCTTTAGTGATTAGCGTCCATGTCTTGGCGTGGAACCTACATTCCTAAGAAAGTAGTGTCCAGGTCCAAGGTGGAATAATCGATCCTTAAGAATTAATGTCCAACCCCGACGTGGACGGACTACCAGTGCTTAGGAATTATTGTCCATGTCCTAGGTACACTTGTTCCTTAGGACTGTGTGTCCAAGTCCGAGAAATGTTAAAGAATTCTATTGGAGAAAATGAACCTACTCTTGATCACCCTAACATGATTGGTTTGTACCCTAAAATAATAACCGAGTCCAAGACCATTGAATGACACCTAAGTCATAACAATTGATTTTGGGCGTTTTCTTCTATTTTCCTTTCCATGAACGCTCCCCTATGTAAATTGACCAGAAATTTTCAAATACACTTTGGTGACCTAAAAGGCTTGTAATACATACTTTTCATGGCGGCTATTCCTGCATGATTTCCATTTTCTACAGGAGTAATGTTCGATCCATTCGTGAATAGAGCATCCCCCTACAATGAAGAACGCAGACATCTCCACCACTTGGTTCTCAAATTGAAGCAGCCTCTGATTGGAGTAGTGCTTACTTTATGTCCCCCGCCTAACCCACATGACGCCAAAAGATCCCCTTTGACCTCCACATGCGTGAATGAAGTTCCAAAGCTCGAATCCACTCCGTCCAATCTTCATCTCCTTTAAAATCCATTGATTTTAATAGACCTACTTTACTGAAAATTACCCATATGAAATTTTACCATTTCGGAGTGTGCCCTGCTCAGTAATCATTGTGTATACAGTATATGGGTGGAGTGACAATTATGAATATGTAGATTTTTTTGCAATAATTTCAATTACATCGCTGCATGACCTTTGAACCTCAAACTGTTGCGGTTACAATTGGGATCAGCTATATCCAAATAAGTCAAAAGGTAAAGTATTACTATTATACATCTTATTAATATAATAAATTACCTTAAGATTGACACTTAGGGGAAATTGAATATTCATTAGGCTATGATGATTAAATATTCATTCCTTTATCTGTAGAGTGGATTATTTTTATTTGCATAAATTATATTCATAGCCTTTGACGATAAAGCGCAAGATAACGTTAAGTGGAAACGAAATTTCCCCTAACGTATTAAGTAGTGCATAAGAAAGGCTCTACTACTACTAACTACTACTCTACATGGTGTCTCAGAAGGAATTACACCCTATCTATTGGTGACCATAACTTTCCCCCCCCCCCCAAAAGTGAGTATCACATTTGATAAATTTTAAACAGAATCTTAAACCACAATTACTTATCATTATTTAATGTAAAGAGCATTCCGATTCGTTTCAGGTATTTTTGAAGAAATAAGGCTTATGTAATACATGTCAATGGACACTTCCTTCCAAAATTCTGGTCTCACTTTACAACATACTTAAAGAGACAGTGGCAAATTAAAAAAAAACCTCTTCATTTTCTTTTGCCTTTATTTCTTTAAAGTCTCACGTCTGGGGTGGGTTGTTTGTTATGGTCGGTGTAGTGCCTCAATTTTATGTGCTGACAGTCCGTTCATCTGAACGTTGCCTCGTCCCAACTATAAGTTCAGGGTTTAAAAACCTTGCAGGCCTTGGTGACCATTGACAGAAGGTTATTCAGGATGTTGTAGTCTGCTACTGGGAAAGAATGCCTTCTTTGCATTGATTTCTATAAGGGGATAACATTTCAGCGGCTCTAAGCGGGTCGTAATCCTGTTTTTTGTTTAAAGCTGACTGTGGATCCGATAGTGACCACTTTGTTACGTCCTGCAATTGTCCGTCTCTGATGACTGCAGTGTTCTGTAAAGTTTGGACGGTTCTCAGCCCTTGCCACACGAAGCTTGTTGCAAATTTGACGTGTAAAGCATTTCACGGTATTGTTCAAGATTGTCTTCTTGCAAATGAAGATTCTGTGGAATCTTAATATAAATTCCTGCCTGATCCAGAAGTAGTACAGTAATGTTGACTGACCAGTTCGGCATATCTGAAACAACACAAAACACCCTTCCTTTGTATGGGCGACAAATAGTCGCGAACAAACCATCTGTCTCGTGCCAGTACTTCATGAACACGAGTATGATTGTTAAAACACGGGAATTTTGAATTTTGCACCACAAGCATGCCGTCGTTAGTATTTAAATGTAGTAGAATCCACCATCTATTGGAAGAAGATGTCTAATTTGCATAAAAACTATTGTGAATAATCTTAGTGCTCCAGTTTATCCACCTGTTTTAAACCCGCATTGATTGAAACTTATCATTCATTCTATGCAGTTGCACCATCGTTAATTAACATATTCACATTTTCTAAGATTGTTTTGTGTTGTTTTCTATAAGATGATATTTTTGTTATTTACCTGTTGTTTTTCTTGTTGGATGTGTGTTATAATTGTCACGGTAAGATATTCTTGTATTATCGTAATAAAACGACACACACATGGCATTGAATCACAAAATATAAACAAGGCCCGTTAGTGGGGGAAAACGAAAAGAAGGGGGGGGGGGGGACAGCTTGAACAAATTACCGCGAGTAATCAGCGGAGTTGACATCACAAAATCTGCATCATTGTGAGCAAACTTGGAAGGGAGAGTGTCCCTTGACATGGTTACATAAATGCTTATGTCTTAAAACTACTGAACCGAATCGAGTGATATTGACCTTAAAATGTTAAAAACGTAATTGTGGTTTACGCAGATTCTTTTTTCAATTTCTCCAACTGATACTTCTTTGTGAAGTATGGTCGCCTATAGTTAGGGTTTGTAATTTCTTTCTGAGACAACCTGTATACGACACGCTACGACGACTATACTATACTACTACTACTACATCTCCGACAACGACTGACGCGACTTAGACTACTCTACGACTACTACACTACGACTACTCGACTACTACTACTACTACTGTACGACGATATTATCTAATACTACGACTACTCTCTACTACTACTACACACGACTAATACTACTACTACTATAAACTATCCTACTACTACTACTAACTACCCAGAAACGCGATTCTTAGGGCAATGATGCCTTTAAGGAGAAGGGTCAAGACCCAAAGTTGTACATGGGTCAAACTTTCTAAATTGACCCCACATCATGTGAAAACGTGTATCACATTTATGTCTAACCATACGGATTCAGAAAAGTATAGTTTGGTTATCTCCAGCCTAAATTTTCAGAGTTTTAATCTAAAAACAGCAAAATCAAGAGAAACAGGGTAAAAATTTCAGTTGTCCGGGTCAACTTTGGAAGTTGAGGAAAAAGCTCTTAATTAGTGCATAACCATAGCCACCACAGGCTAATGATCATAATAATATACACAATTTTAATAATAATAAAAAAAAAACAGCCCATGGTAGTAAATCAAAACCTTACTCAAAGTCTCAAGTGGCGCACCTTGAGAGCTTTCAGAGAGTATAACACTTTCTCCTTGTTCTGTTCACTCTAATGATGTACTGATGATATGTATGAATACACATAAATTTAAACCCTCTATTTGTTTTAGCCTAATATAGGATAGTGCCCATCTATCTACGATAATGAACCAAGTAGTTACTGCCACATAGCGTCGATGACTTCAGAGAAAATGCTTAACTGATTAATACATCCAGAAATTCCAAGAGTTATAAGAAAAATGCTAAATTGCCCACACGCCTATTAATTTTTGGTTTATGTTCGTATGTACTCTTTTGTGAATTTTATTTGAATAGGTACTATTGAATTAATTAAAATATATCACATTCAACTTACAAAAGTAATGTATTTTGTTAGGGGAGGAGGAAATCGGGATTCTCGCATCGTTGTTTTTACCAATTTTTGGAATTTGTTTAAAGAAATTTGGTCAAAATTGTAAGAAAATGTGTTGGGAATGCGTTTTGGGTGTAATTACGATTGTGAAGCAAATTGGCATTACAATGTTAATAATTTTAGGCTTCGATGACGCTTACCTTATGATGTAGGCCTTTCTATGGAATAGGCCTACATTAGCTCTTCTCCAAAACATCTGTGATCTGCATCTTATTTACTGAATCTCATAATGTGAAGACATGTTTGCTACTAGCTGCTATGCTGTACAAATAGTATGAAAGTAGTAACACAAAAAATAGGTAAAATACATAATGAAGGACACACGGAATAAAGATTTATAGAAAAGCCATTATCAACATCACAAACGTAAAACATTACTGACCAGAATGCAAAATATCGGTTATTTGTTTTAACATTTACACTTAAGATTAGTGTGTTCATGATAACGAAAATTTGACGTGTACAAGTGTGTTCTACCACATAGTCACTGGACTCAGAGCGAAGAAAACACACATCTCCAGAAAATATTCTAAAAAAATGATTTTTTATCAAAAAAAATAAAAAAATTAAAAAATATATTTTTTATTTAAGAACTTTTATTGTATCATTTCATTTAAATAGATAAAAAAAAAACAGAATGAAGAACAGATTTTTAGGATGAGAGTTTCCCAAATAAAACCACTAATAATTGGCTTAATTTTCTTGTTTGATTATATTGGCTAGTTTGAGAAATATGAACAGGACAGTCTTCATTACAACGGCCACCTATCCAACCTTAAAGGTTCATGTGCATGGTTAAGGGATTATTTTGCTATTGCCGCCCCAGGAATGTCAGTAAAAAAGCAATATTTTCTTCTCACTCACAGATACTTTCCTTTGCAGTGTTCTTGCAGGAGCTCGGTGAAATCTGTTCCCGAAAGGGATCGTTCTAATTATCAACTAATAGTAACTTAGCTTCAAATTAGTCTATTCGAACGAAATGAATTGGGTGTTAGTTATTTGTTGAACTTAACAGCAATGCATTACCAAACTGCACAATGAGAACAAGTGCGCCGCTCAATATCATACTAAATCGATAGAATGCTTCCTTTAAAAAGTTTAGTGTAATGCAGTGTTCGTATACTGTCCATAAACCGTATGATTTATTTATAGGCCTACACACAATAATTCGTGCCATAAATTGGCATAGAAGACAATGACCGTATATATGCTATTTTTTACAACTAAAATATTCCAATTTCTCCCATTCCAATCATTTATTTTCCATAAAAAACATACATCAATTGACATCAACAACAAAACAAACCATGGGGGAGTAGCAGTCACCCATATAGGCCTGAGAATAAACTACCACTTAAAAAGACAAGACATAAATATCAGAAATGGAAACTGGAGTGTGACAGAATATATAAAGATGAATCCCAGAATTGGGAGAAATCACCATAATGTTTGTGAAAATACCTCAAGAGGACTCCTATTTCAATGATTCGGTTCCTTTTTTTTTGTACCCGTCCCTTTTAACCAAAAAAAGTGATTATTTATTTAATTAAATTTCCTTAATATCCCCTATAAATATTCCTGCACCCGTACTCAGACAAAAATCCGTTGAGTGTTAAAGCTACTTTAAGCCATACTATTAGATAGATTGAAGAATTAAATATTCTAAGAATTAATTTTAGTTGCTACTTAAATTAGGGGTGTTTTACGTGAGTATTCACCAATTACAATTACGTGGTTGATGTTTAGATATATTAGACCACATTTTCAAAGTAATGCAACATTCCATTTTAAGTTCAAATTGATAAAAAGACTCACGACTTGTGACATTGATTAAACTGCGTAGAATTATCTTCTAACCTCAATCCTTGGGTTCATTGTATCGATATTTTGAATTCATATATGCGAATTCTCGACAGTGTGTGTTTCTTTATTCCTTCTTATATTCATTATGTGTGATTTATAATTACATGTTCTTGTTGTTGTTGTTGTTTTTGTATGTTGTGTGTGCTTGTGTGTGGGTGTGTGTGTGCGGTGTGTACGCGTATGTTGTATGTGTGTGCCATGTGTGAGTGCATCGGGTGTGTGCGTGTATGCGTGCGTTGCGTGTGTGTGTTAATTTGTGTGTGATGTGTGTGTGTGTGCTTGTTGGCTTCATGTGTGTGGTGTGTGGGTCGCAATGGTGTGGTGTGTGTTGTGTTCACCTTTAACTTAAATACTCAATCTTTACAAACCACATTATGTACAAAAATCTAACAAATTACAAAATAGCACCCCAGCTATACATTTTTGTGAGATTAACTGGCGTTGGGTTAAGTAAATTCAGTGCACATGCTTTACTTTGAAATGTTACCTATGAGGTAATGAGTTACTATTATCATTCGCACCGAACTGATGTTTTTTTAAAAAAAAGTCTTAAAATCTTATTATTCCCCTGAACTCTGGGTCTTCAGGACAATGAAGTGTCAATATTGTTCCGGTGAACAATCATAACTAGGGCTGGTGATTCCGCAAACCTAACTAGCAAATTCCGCCAGCACAAAATTTAAACCTGTGCAATTTAAAAAATTAAACTAAAACATAACTCTACTTGGACCCGAACCTGGTTCTTTCACATCGTAAGTCAGATAGACCTTACCGCTAACCCACGAAGGCGTTTGAACGACAGCTTCTGTTTTTTATAACACTATAGTCCGTTTAAACTATATAAAAACCTAGAAGCTAATATTGAAGTAAGGACTACTATTTCTAGAAAGAGGGGTCCACGCGGTGAAGACTATTGACCCTCCTGGAGCCATGGTCCGGGGTATAACACTATCACATTTAAAGCAGTGGCTGTTTATTCCGAGGAACAAGGGGTTCCCACAGGCTCAAGTCCACTGACCCTAGAAGCCCATGTTTCCGAGACGCCGCTCGGTCTGTATTCCGGTTAGGATTGCTATTGTTCTTAGGGACAAGGAGGAACCACATGCCCCCGGCTATATCTGCCAGGGGGACTATATCTCCTTTCACACCGGCAGTCAGTTAGTGTCGGTTTCTACAACAAGATTTGAATCGTGCTCTCCAAAACTCGATAAAGTTACACGTTCATGGAATATAAGCTTACGCTCGGCAGGAGCTTCATTTATGATCAGAAATTTTAAAACACTTGGAACGGCAAGGCAATGCTGCTGCCCCAGCCAAATAAATCATTCAAACAATATCCTCCATGAAGTGGGTTGGCGAGGCTGTATGTGTCTAACAACACACGGCCAGAAGACCAATGGACTTTGGTCCAAAGAGTAACAGCAAATTTTACACATAAATTTCTTGAACTCATGACTGCCTGGTTTGCAGTGGAGTCACTGGCCACACTTTCCCGGCGTACATGTTCGTCTTCAAATGGACAATTCACAGCTGTGTCATATGTGAACAAGCAGGGCGGCACTCGATCTTGCCAGATGGTGCCATAGCCAAAAAATTGGGAAGGGCAATTCGCGCCATCAGTTTCAATTATCTTCAGATAGTCCCTGTATCAAAATGTTACAGCGACAGTCTGTTGCGAGTCCCAATTACAATCTCGAGTGGTCACTAAATCAAGAAATTTTCAAACGACTCGTTCGCAAGCTAAAGTTAGTTCCTCAAGTGGACCCTTTCCATCGAGGCTCAATTGCCCGGAAAGTCACATTTTGGTTTCTTGGAAAGCCCTAACCTCTTGCATGGAAGGTCGACCCTTTCTCCATTCCGTGGGAGAATAAGTGGCATACGCGTTCCCCCCATTTTGTCTAATACGTCGTTTATGTTGGCAAAAGGTTCACACCGACAAAGGTGTCAGAATGCTGTTAATCGCTCCAGTATGGCAAAACACCTTGGTTTTCCCCTTTCCCGATTTCCTACTAAGCATGCTAATTCACAGGCCCATTCTACTTTCAAAAATTCACAATCTTCTTCAACTTCATCAGCAGAGGGGAAAAGCATCCTCTGCAGTCAATGAGACCTTGCAGGTTGGCTTGTGGTCACCGCCTTATCAGATCAAGGAATTCCTGGCGAGGCAGCCGAGCTTTGTCGCGCCTCATGGAGATCAGGTACCGAACAACAATACTCCGGAGCTTGGAAACAATGGGTTCGCTGGTGTAACAAGCAAAGTAATCCCTTCAGCATCCTTAGGGACAATTTTCACATTTCTGTCTTCTTTATTCAGGAAGGTTTGTCATATTCACACGATAAATACTTCCCGCGCTGCCATTTCAATGACTCATCGCGATTGAGGGTACCTGTCGTAGTCACATTAGTAACGGCTCATGAAGGATTTGCAACAACGTCCTCCATTTTTCCTCGCTACATGTTACTTGGGCCGGTGAAATAGCCTATATTAAGATATGCCTTTATGATGAGATTTCTTTAAAGAGCTCCTTCCTAGCTTGGAGACCCACACTGTTAGGTTGGCATTAGTTTTCGGCAGGACCGAAGTGATGCAATGCTTTGCCTTACTACTGAATTTAGGTCTAAGGATATGGAGGATAAACATTTCTTGGTATCAAAACCAACAAAGTACACGCGCGCCCAGGGCGTGGAATTAAGCAAATTGATTTGCCAGATATATTAAAGACAGACGTGTCTGTGTAGTACGTTGTTTTTGATAAAATTTAAAAGCTACCACGGTATTAAGGGTTGACAAGCACCTGTTTATTTCATATTTTGTAAACCTCATCTGGTTTCACAAAGAGCCTCTATAGCAAGATGGATTAAATTTGTTATGCAAGAAGCTGGAATAGATTGTGTCTTTTTCCACCCACAACTCTACCAGATCAGCGTCAACATCCGCTGCCTTTCAGCAAGGAGTGTATTACCTGATATTTTGAAAAAGGCGCATTTGGTCTAATGCTAGCGTGTTTGATCGTGTTTTCCTACAAGGACCGGGCCGAAAGTACACAAAGATTTTTCTCAGGCCATCCTGTCTATGAAATAGGTGAGCTTTGAAATCTACGGATTTAATACCTTATCTACAAGGAACAAGTTATGCAAGATAATTGTTAATTATACAAAGGTAGACTTACCTGCAGGATGATTTTAATTATCTTGTAGAACTTGTTCCGAAGTAGATAAGGTACCCACCACTAAGGTTTTTGGTGAGATATTTTACTGGTCAAATATTTTGCCTTACCCACCCTGGTCAGTATGGCCTTAGGATTTGAGGGTCTTATTTTGACCAGACAGTAGTTCAGAGTGAGCAGTGGATTATATATGATGCCGAGTTGGACTATTCCATTTCATTCTCTATAAAATAAGGGGTGTTTATAGTCGGAGAGGCCAATATACTGACAAAATACGGATTTAATACCTTATCTACTTCGGAACAAGTTCTACAAGATAATTAAAATCATCCTGCAGGTAAGTCTACCTTTGTATAATTAACAATTTTGACATTCTCTGCTCAGTGCTCTGACTATTTGAACCTTAATTATACCTTTAAGCTCCTTTATACTGTTTTTCAATTCGTTGGTACACTTATGTTGACTTTATTGGAAATTCATGTTATGAATCACTATGTTATTACGACTTAAGGTATAAAAAAAACCCTCTGCTATGGGACTGTTACTTATCAGAGGGTGTTTTGGGTCAATCCCATGATGCATTGCAATGTGCCTGTGCTGTACTGTGCTGAACGCATGTCAGTACTTGGGGATAAGGGGTGTTCCAGAAGTTCGGGAACAACAAGACATTTCATGATCATGTAAAAAATTCCCTGGGTTCTGACGCTTTGTAGGCTGGAATGGGCGTGGAAGTCCAGATTTTTGTGTGTTGGGAGTTGGATTTTTGTGGGATAACGTGACCTATTGGGGTGAGGTTTCCCGAAACTGGTGCATTGTGGGGTTGGCTCAGTGCACCCTTTGGTTACTTATGAATGGTTAGTCATTTTATCATGCTTTGTATTTGTATGGGCACAAATGATTATCCTTATAAATATTATACGGAGATATGATCGTATAAATGCCATTATGCACTCATGAGCCCTTATGTTATGTTTTACACTGTGTGGTAAGATGTAATTGTGTATATATATATACCACTGTGGTTTGTATATTACGTGGCATCGTGTGTACATGTGCATGTGTATGTATGTGTACTGATGTACATATGTACTTAAGTATTATGTGTTGTCCTATGTATGTGTATGTATAGATGTATGTAAATGGATGTGTATAGGCTATATGTATGGGTATGTGTGTGTATATGTGTGTGTATATATATATGTATGTATTTTCGCCTATATTTGTATAGATTCTTGTATGATATACATGTATTATTGTATTATTGTATGGCGAGAGATTTCAATATATCCATATTCTGTGATGTGTAGTGATTTCATATGGATTAGATGCTCAACAGATTCCTTGCCTTTTGTTTAGTTGCAGAAATAACTTAAAATGAAAGCAAGGGTGATTTGTATGTGCTTATATTTCAATAGAAAACATGGGCTGAATTTCGTATTTGCTCCTATGCGAGGTTGGAGATTTCACAGTTTTTGTACCGGAGAAACGGTTCTCAGCTTGAACCTCAGATGGGGATAATTTTTTTAGAGAATGCTTTTGCAACCGGTGCCGAAGTCGCGTTGTTTTCACATTTTCGGGACCCTGGTATTTGATATCTCTCGTTGCAGCTTTAACGCTTATCTATAATTTAAAGGTCATTGTCCATTTTTTCTCAACTTTTAACCTAACGCTTATCGCAAGCCATAAACGCCATAACGTATTGCTGCAACGCGTTCGAGAAAGTAGCAACGCGTTGCGACATTTCGGCAACGCGTTGCGACGTCGGCCAATCAAAATCATGAATTTCTGTGACGTATTTCAAAAAATAGACCCACAACGCGTTGCTAGATACTTTGCAACGCGTTGCAAACCTTCACAACGCGTTGCGAGCTTCACAACGCGTTGCAAGCTTCACAACGCGTTGCTATGGTCCACAAGCCATAAAGGGATCATAACGTATTGTCGCAAACACGTTGTGAGAAAGTCACACGCGTTGCGACATTGGGCAACGCGGTTGCCACATTCGGCAACGCGTTGCGAATTTCAGCAACGCGTTGCGACATTTCGGCAACGCGTCGTGCGGTGTCGGCCAATCAACAATAATAATTTCTGGACGTATTTCAAAAATATAAATCTACCACAACGCACTGAGACCTCACAAAAGAGTTGCAAAACCTTCACCAACGCGTGCGGACAATACGTTATGACCCTATGCCTTCACAACGCGTTTTGACGTTTAACAAGCGGTGTGAAGCTCGCAAGGCGTTGGGAAGGCTTGCAAAGCGTTGGGAAGGCCATAGGGTTCATAACGTATTGCCGTAACGCGTTGTGGATCTATTTTTTTAAATACGTCACAGAAATGCATGATTTTGATTGGCCGACGCCGCAACGCGTTGCCCAAATGTCGCAACGCGTTGATACTTTCTCACAACGGTTTTGCGGCAATTCGTTATGACCCTTTGGCTGGTGAACCTTCGCAACGCGATGTTAAGGTAGCAACGGTTGTTGAAGCTCGCAACGCGTGTGAAGGCGTGCAAAAAACGAGCGTTGTAAGTTTCCGAAACGCGTTGCAGAGTTTACTTTGCAACGCGTTGTGGGTCTAATTTTTGAATACGTATAGAATCGTCATTCTAATGGCCGACGCCGCAAAGCCGTGGCTACTTTCTAGCAACGGTGCCGAAATGTCGCAACCGCGTGCGGAATACGTTATGGCTTTATGGCTTGCGATAAAAAACGCTCGCTTTGACGTTGCACTCGCTAGGTTCTGTTAATAGGTACTTGCTGATGATCGCGGATGTCTCCCCGGCTGACTGTTGTGAGTTTACCTCATGATTGTATTCCAATACCAATTGTTGGTTGAAAGTGGACAATTTGCTTTAAACATGCCATTTTTTTTCTTTTGCATTATATGAACCCAACAAGCCACCAGCGTATATGGTACCTACATTATTATATTATGACAATAGTATTATATTACTATTTATTATATTATCATTGTTGATATTGTATTATTGTAGATGTATTTATCAATTAAAGCGCCATTGTCCATTTTTTCATAACTTTTAACCTAAACGCTCACTTGACTGCACTCGTTAGGTTCTGTTAATAGGCACTTGCTGATGTGATGGCTACCTGCTGCCTGTGTAAGTTGTTATACCTTCTGCTTGTTATTCCAATTACAACAGTTGGTTGAAAATGGACAATATGCCTTTAAACATGCCATATCTTCTCTTTTAATCTGGTAACAAAAAAGACACCAGCGTATATCTTGCACTTTGATTATCTCGGAAATACTATATTATTCACATTTTGTTTTGAGTTTAGTAATTCCATTTGTGCTTTCGTGAGAATGGCATTTTTTCCTTGGTCAATGTGTTGAGATTTCAGTCCAGTCCGGATATAAAATCAAACATACTTCCACTGTGGCTTAGAAATGCATCACCGCTTTTAACTCTGGCCAGAGGTTGGATGATATAACAAAAATGCGGCAAGATTGGGAAGACGCGATTATGGATCAAGAGCTGCCCTACATAATTGTACTCAGTATAAAAAAAGTCTCATTTTAGACTTATATTACATTAAAAAATTATATTTTATTTACTCTATCTACTTTTTATTATTTAATGAAGTGCCGATGACTATTTATTATTATTCGGTTGGTTTATACTTCTACTAGTATTATGTTTAGTATTAAGTCTACGTTGATGATGGTTATGATGGTGATAATGATAATTAGATGATTATGAGATTATGCCGTTCATGATTATTTGTTCTTATGTTTGTGATGGTGCTGATATTATATTACTTGGTTATTATTACGACTGTTATTATTATGGCTTATTGTTATTATTTACTGTCGCAATCCGTACTATTTTATTAGTACGGAGTACGTTAAAGTGATCCTGATTATTTTTCTTAATGATAACTATGGTGTTCTTGATTTTATAATTACTATTATGTTATAGTAATTACTGTACTTATTCTCAATATTCGCCCGTTGCGTGATTTTTTCTCATATGCAAGTCTATTTTCCTTAGTAATATCATGCCCAGAAGAATGCTTCAAGTAAGGAGTTTCAAGTGAAAATTATTCCAAGGTAGTCCGCCTTTAGTTTAGTTATTTTTGAATTCCCAGTGTTAATCGTTCTTGCACTCTGTATGTCAGCACAAATATGGGTAGATAATTGGTATGCAATGTCATAAAAATATTTTTTTTTCATAAGCCAAAATAGTTTGTAGTTTATGTAACTCTTTTTACCACTCACGCTGTATTTATACCCGAATTATTTCCGTTTAATCATTACATTGATAATGATGAGATCAGATGTTCATTGTTTGTTTGACAATCCTATTGAAATAATAGAATGTAGATTAAAATTGAACCATTTCAGTTTGAAGTATGTGTCGCATGAATGCTAATGAAATGAAAACCTACAGGCTTTTTTTTATAATCTTTCCAACAATGTTCTGACAATTTGATAAGGAAATTCTTAGTTCTTATTGGTGTGATGATTTTCCATTTTGCACTAATTCCACGCAGTATGAAACAAGAAGTTGACAGTATATCTAATTTTATTTCTGGATAAATCATGTTTTACCGTAATAACTCTTCAGAACATGGTAAGGGATGTCCAATTTAATTAATAGTGATAATTATGTTTAATCATGCTCCTCGACGTGGTAGAAGGAGCGGGGGTTTGCTCTTGATCTACACAAATCTATTTCTGTTAGGGACGACCTCAACTTCTATTCACTTCGACTGAGATAATGATCATTTCCGAATATGTATTATTGAAATCTTGAACGATGTTAATAAAATCTAATAATTGGTAATATTTACCGTGCACACCGGACTAATACCAATTTATCTCACGGATTGAGAAAGTCCTTACTAACTTATCCAAACGAAAATAAACAGGTTTAGATTTAGGCGATTTTAATTTTGATTTGCTTCTGCACGATAACATCGATATAATGAATGAGTCTTAACTGGATTTCATAATCATAGTATGTATCCATTGATTGACAGACCAACCAGAATTACCCCTCATCTGTTTCTTTGCTGGAACAAATATTTACTAATGTGTAAATTAACGCATAAAATTCAATCCGGCATTTTTGTTGTGGACATTCACAGACACATTATCCCATTTTTTCAGTTTACTAAATCAGCCCTATAAAATATAACCGACCTAGCATTGGCACATCTCGAGTATTCAACCAATCGAGAATTAATAATTTCTATATCATATTAGTATCATAGACTGGGATTTTGTTTAAATCTAATTCCTGTGATCGCGAAATGATTTTATGCATAAGTTTACCGGGATTCATAATACCGATTCCACTTAAATGTGTCGTTCAAAAAGTAATACCAGGAAGCAAAATTCCTCGGAAACCTTGGAACGTCAGCTTACTTAGCTCTATACATGAGAGAGAAAACTCTACAGGAAAGTATGTCGGTAATCAACTGCAACAATAAGGCAACTTATTTTAACCTATCGGAACCGACTGACAATATATGAGAGTCCCCAAAAAGAATTAACTACTCAAAATAAGATTAAAAGCCTGTAAACACAATTCAGGTACTTGTCTATTTTGAATAAATCATTGGTAGTAAAACCATTGATAACCTACCGTCTACCTTTACTATAAATAATGACACTCAAAATTCGGACCCTTGTATATTGCTAATCATTTAATTCCTATTTGTCAACGTGGCCCAAACGTGTAATAAGCTCGCCACCTACATTGTTAGTGCTAATGAAATCTTAAGAATTATACCTCCCCGCCAAACTCTTTTTTCTATCGCCTACTGATGTACGAAATAATGAATTATTTGTAAGTCCGTAAATCTAAAACCTGATGTAATCAAATCTGTTTGTCCCTTTATTTCTTATCCACTCGCTCATATTTTTTAATTTATCATTGACTTCTGGATTTGTCCCTCATCAATTTAAGATTGCCAAAGTTTATCCGATATTTAAAAATAAAAAATTTCTCAAAATTGGGAACGCGTATCCACAAAAGATTACAAGTTTATTTACCAACCATAATTTGTTGCATAATTAACAATTGGATTAGGACCAATCATTTCATCATTTATGGCCATACTTGAAGCTTATAATAAAAATGTGACGGATATTGACAAATAAAAAATACAATTGGTATCTTTTGGACTTCTCGAAGGCGTTCGATACCATTAATCACGATATTCTTTTAATGAAAAACTGGCTCGATATGGTGTTCGAGGGAAAATGCCTTCCAGTGGTTCGGAACTATCCTAATAACAGATCCCAATTTGTTCATATAATCAACGTAAATCCGATCATTTAACTATTGTGTGGTGTACCTCAAGGCTCAATTTTAGGTCCCTTATTGGTTATTTATACTTAATATGTATTGTTTACTCGCACCAACCGCCCTTATTCTTTAGTAGTTATGCTGACGATACCAATATCTTTGATCACACAAGAATCTCACTCAACTTATTGATCTCAATACTGAGCTCACAAAAATTTCTTCCTGTTAAAAGCAATAAGGTATCACCTTAACCTTAAAACAAACTTTATGATTTTCAGAAACAGCCCACAAAACTCGCTTATCTTACTGTAACGCCACTTAAGTGATTGAATATAATCAAATTTTCAAAATTCAACCATACAAAGTTTATTGGGTATTATCTTGTGAATCATTGACTGGTGCGGGCATAATACCAATTACTAATCTTGTTTCTCAACCACGGGTATTTGTACAGACTTAAACTTACTCTTCACTACAATGTTGTTTCACTTGAGGCTTTTTTTACAACACATTCAATATTGGTAATTTAATTGGGGCAGATAGAAACAATTGTAATTTCAATTCATTCAGTGTTAAACAAAAAGAAGATCCTTCGCATGTGCCACAAATTCTACTTTTATGCTCATTCGATCTCGCCTGTTTGCGAAATTAAATACATTATTGTGTTATTACATCAGAGACTCCAAAGCCATATGTATGTATAAATGTAATAACGATATGCTTCTGTAAACTTTTCAACTTATTTTTTTTAAGTTCACACTATACATTCCTATGGGACCAGGTCTTCTGATTATATAGGCCATCTAATTTTAGTACTTTCTTCCAAGGCATACAAGCCTAAGACAGGGGTCCCTTTCGAATGGAATTCTATCGATATCAATATTTGAAAATTGCCCGTCTGTAGTTTAATTCAAACTATAAAATATTATATTATATCCCACGTATAAAAAGGATTTCTTGTATTTTTGCATCGTCAAGAGTTCCAGGAGTGCTCCCCCTTTGGGTTCAACGGGAAGTTTCTTTATTTGGCGTGGCGATATGCTATGCTTGGATAATAGATGATATATTATGGATGTTTGTTTCCTGTTTTTGGAAGGGTGCATTTTTGGAGCTTTTCCGATGTATCTAATCTTTGTGACCCATAGAGTTATTGTTATTCTACTGTATATGATTGGATAATAAATTATTACTAGTATCAAACTTGAAATATTTTACATGCTGACATAATTTTTGTCTCACTAGTCCTGTACTTGTGTTGTATTGCATTTGTCTTCCCGTAATATGGTGTCTTGTGTTTGCACCAATTAAGTACGTATTATTTAAGGTATGGGTGCCAAGATTCTCCGAGCTAGCTTGCCTTTGGTCAACCTCCAAGTACCAGGTGTCTATGCCTGATGTCTTAGCGTAGAGTATGATGTACTTGGCGAGAACCATTGTGTCCCTTCAATAATACACTGAAATACCACCCGTGATTAAATCAAATGGACAACCTACACACAACCCCACACCCCATTATCACACCCCTCCCCCCCACCACCCCACACACACTACATCCCCAACCCCTGCTATATGTCCTTGCCCACAAACTATAAACAATCCAGCAATTGACTATGGTAGTGGGTACATATTCCATTTTATTCTCACCAGGACTCGTTAATTTCTGGTTTAATTTCTGTTTGTTTTAAAATTGGTCAGCTTATTTGTTAAAAATCATTTTGATGATTTGGTTGGTTGGTGTAAGTGAAGGTGGTTTTTATGAAACAGAACAAGTTTTCACTGGTGGGGTTGTTTTGAAAATAAATAGAACCCAGTTTTGTAGGAAAAAAATAAGTTTTTGATTTTGGTTGAACCCCCCCCCCCCCCCCCCCCAACAGTAATATAAGGTGTTGATATCTACAAAGGTTATTTATGCTTGAGGTTGTAGTTCACCTTACGAGTATAACGTCATTAACAAATAGAACTTTGACAGAGTGCACAAAATAGTTATTTTATATATTTTATTATATTATTTTAGTATAAAAATGTTCATGTCCAAAATAGTGGCATGGTGTTTATCCCACGCACGATAGTCAAAATTTTATCGCCCTACACAGCGATCACATTTTCCACCGATACTGATACACTACTAAGTCAAACTAATCAGATAGACCCGATTTCCACCCACCTTAATATTGGCATGAACTACCATAAAAACATCTATAAATTCTACACTCATTTTTCTGTTTTTAAAAGAAATTACAAATGAATTGTGTATATCTATAATATCCCCGCATGAACTCTAACCCCATAACAAGCCAAGCTTGCTCTCACAACAGCATGATGATAACACACGTATGGTTCGTCAGAACCCATTGATTTGATTTGAACAATAGCAATTGCTTACGCAAAGACAAAATGGGCTTTGATTAGATTTTTATCTATACAGAAGGGAGTAATGGGCAGTGGGTTATTTATAGTGCATTTATTCTTTGTGTGATACAAAAATTGCACAATGCATTATTTTTAAAAGAACGAAAGACAAATAAAAAAAATAAAACGCCAAACAAACACGGCTGTGTGAATTTTTTGTTAATATAAAAATGCATTCACGCAATTGTTTTTTTAACCGGATTTTACCAGAAGAAAACTATTGTACGTGCAATTTTTTTTTTGATTCAGTTTATCTAGATTACCAGGATACATTTGTGAATAGAAACTACAGTTTAATTATAAAACGCATACTTCAATTATACTAATTGAGGCCAAGGTCCATTTATGTGAACCATCTTTGAAACCCACTCTCCATGTTCATTTTTTCTATAAGCGCGCGCAATGTCCTATACTTTTATTTCTATATACTATGCACATCATCTAAAGGGCATACCTTCCAATGCCTTTGAAAATAAGCTACCTAATTCGTCAACTTAAATTCTTTTTATACAGGTACAAAGGATGTTTATAATGATAGAGCTGTTTAAATTTCCAATATTGTCATATATGTCACGTAAGAAGTAGATATTTTCGAACGGGTGATGTTTAAAACCAAGTCTGATAACAATTGATGAAGCAAGAGGGTAAATGTGTTAGGATTTTCCAAGGGGTCATCCATGCCAACACCAAGGTGTGGGACCCACCCTCTCAGATTTTTGTGAAAATTGCAGTCAAAGGTACATTGTCATGGGGCTAGCAGAGGAGGTCAAAATGAAAAATTTCAATATCCATTCAGTTTGAAGGTATGGGCTCTCAAAGTTTTACGACTCGGACTAAAAATTGTGATTCAGTATTAAAAAAAACCTGATATTAATGACTATTTAAAATCATCAGTAGTTGCACTTGTTGCCTCAATAAAAAAGCAAGTAGAGTTTCTCTTTTACACCGTAGTAAAAATAGGCCCTCAAATAGTTGACATGGTGCGAAATGGACGAAAATGGGACCAAACATAGATGGCGCTTCATTTGACGCGTACACCTGAGATGAAGTTCTAGCATTGAAAAAAGATTAGGCATATAAGGCGTCCCAAAAAAATGTAACATCGGAACGACGGGACATTTTTGATAAAAAAGAAAAGAACGTCGAGGGGTCTTTGTTTGGTACTATTTAAAAAGCCAATAAAAAAGCTTTAATATTCCATATTTCATTCCATTCCGGATACGTAAAACAAAGATATGCTTCATCAAGTATGAGAGGGCAAAATCCACTTGGTCAGATTATGCCTTAGAACACTTGGAATACATGATGCAACATGAATACACATGGCTTCATAGCACAATCTCTCCATCTTAAAAAGAAATACAGATAGATTTTGTAGTGTTTTCCTTTATAAGAAAGACCTCGAGATTCCTGCCACCGTGTTTTACAAACGTCAGCGTTGTACCTACCACCAACTGCTTTTCTACAAAGAGAAACGTTGGCTTGAGTTCTTGCAATTCTTGTCCGTTGGGGATCTGATGGTGTCTTTATTTCCAATTATAGACCATATAGCTTATTACCAGAAGTTTCTCTTTCTTTTGTTACTTTGTATTTAAGTTGTTTATCTGCTCTAGAATGAGATTTATTGGGGATTCAAATAAAGAAGTGTTGTTGTTTGGTTGTTTTTTACTTTGGTTAGTTAAATTCTGGTTAATGTTGAGCGATTGATAGGGCTGAAACTCTGTAATTGAAATTGAAAACTGATCACATTTGAAACATAATAGTATTGCTGGTCATAAAGACAATGATCATACTTTTATGACAATAATGAAGTTCCAAAATGGGATTGTAAATATCTTCAAAGCTTCAATACACAATCAAGAACGCAAAACAATAACCCAATTTTGATGTAGGCTAGAAAATATGTTTCCAACACATCTTACAAGTAACCACTGCAAATAGGGGAACCAATCCGAATTTGTACTCTCCTTTTCACGAAGCATATCTGTTGTTCTAAAAATCGCATTTGAAATGAAAAAATAAACCCAAAAAAACTTATTTATTTTAGCTTTAAGAGCATACCATACAGAGACCCCATGGTACTTTATTCTGTTCCCATTGCTTGTGTTCCAAGTGTTAACATTTTTTGGACAGCTGTACTATAACAATCATTGTGATATTGTATCCCATAAAATGTTTTATACATTTGACTGCATTTGACAAATCTGAGAGGGGGTGGTTCCACACATTGGTGTTTTGGCCATGGAATGACCCCAAAACTCTTGACGTCAGGAGGAAGGTACAAGTGCCTCTTTTTTAGTTTGTAGTAATTACTTCGATAAAGTTGTGATAGAAAGCGTGAATATAAAATGCTGCGATTCCCCAATTCCGGTGCAGCTCTGTTTGTAAATTTCTCTGTATATTGTGCTCAGGAATCTTAGGACAGTTTTTCACAAAAGGTCCATGAGAACCGGGCTTTTGCTTCTTTATATGCGTTATAAATAAGGTTTGCCCCGGTAAATCGCCCGGGTGAAAAAAAAGGGGGCAAAAGGGGCCTTTTTTCTTATTGTGAGACGATTTCCTAAACCACTCCCAGTTATAAAGAGAAGCTGACTTTTTCCTCTACTTTAGAACAAATCTGTAAATCGTCGACTGTCGGTTGTACACGTCTGGTCTAGATGAAGACGATCTTGGAATTAATTCCCAAGGAATGAGTCCCCGGGCTTCGAAATCAACGGGAGCACGGGAGCGCCGCTACCAGAAAAAAATCACGGCCCGGCAGAAAAAAAATGAGCGTAAAAAAACAAAAAAATACAAAAATAAAAATAACAATGAAGAAAAAAAATTTGAAAACATTAGGAAAAAAAATTAATATTATTCTGATTTCTACAAAATCAAATCAAAAATTACGTGTTTAAAGTGTAACCATGGTACTTAGTGTAAACAATATCAATTACCAGTAGTTTACTATTGTTGTGTCTGGCCTCCTCTGCTCCGTGTGGAGCACATTCTTAGCGGAACGTTGATGTTAATGTCATAATATAAACACGGTGGATATTATCAATTTTAGTAAAAAGGTAAACAGTCAAGTGCAAGTTAATATTTTCCATATAACCTTTAAATAATTTAATTTATTGAATACAATTTGTATTTTATTTGCTAAAACAAAAAATGGTGCATTTGGTGCGAGCTAGTTGCTAGACTTGCCAAAAACCAAGTGCTGATTGTGATTTACACCTGATCACACCTAGTCTCTGTCCGCACTGACAGTTTTAGACTCTCTCTTAAAGCTTTCATAGACGACACTCCGATAACGTCTGAAACACACAGTAAACCACAGATGAGTTCAGCATCGTGCAGAAAAAGGAGCAGCTAAGGTACGTGTTTTATACTAATATTTTGCCAAAAAATAAGATATATTATGCTTCCATGTTTTATATTTGTTTCAACAAAATGTCGATTTTGATCAGCAGCCTACAGGACCCCGATTTTATGAGGCGGACAAGGTAAATGCGATCTGCACCATGTACAATGCCGTGTGGACTGTGTTGTATTCTCTATGTGTGAAACCAGCAGCATTCTGTTAAATAACCTTTTGTGAAGGGGGTGGGGATAGGTACTCTGAATAAATCAGATGGGCTAACATGTGGTAGGCTTACTGCTAGGCTTTAATAGGAGCCAGGTGCTAGGTCGATATAAGCGGTGTACATGTAGAATCGTGCTCACATACCTGTAATCTATCTATCCAGGACACAACTCATTGCTCAATAGGTACTTGTGTTCACTAGTGTATGATATGAAGTTTGAAAAGGGGTAATGTTTTTGTGTCAAGTTGTGTATGTATACTCAGCTCAGTCATTTGAATTTGAGTGACATTTCAGTCTTTCAGTCTCAGTATTCAGAAAAATGGTTACCAAAGTATATTTGTTAATTAACACTTAAGAAAGTTGTGGTTGTTGATTTTTATAAACGTGTGTTATTATTTGCCGAATTTTGGACCCAAACAAGCTATCAGTTTGTTTTTTCTTCATGTTTAATGATTGTACTCAGCTTAACTACATAACATTGCTACATGGTTTTGTAAACCTTTTCAAACATGTACCCACAATTGAAGAAGTGGGGGTGAGGATGCTGAGTTTTGACCCTCAAATTTATGCTATGAAACCAGAGCTTCCAGGGGGTCCGCCCCTGGACCCCCGACGGGGCTTCGCCCCTGGACGGGCCCTTAAGCGGCCCTGGACCCCACCCGCCTAGGGCTTCGCGGCAAGCCGCTCGAAAATCGCGGAAAGTCAAATTGGTTTTATGTTTCTTTTAGATGATGAGGTTTCAACGCTAGTGCACTTACGTTTTTTCCTGTGTAAATCAGGTCTATTTCTTATGTCTGGAATCGTAATGGGCAGACTTCTTCAAAACAATTAACTGCTGTTTTCAGTTTCAAGCAGGCACATAAACCGTATTAAAATGCGTGTGCGTTATTTTTATTTTTGTTCTTGAGAATATAAGTAAGTAGGTGCTGCACAGAGGCCCAATTTTTTTCGAGAGGTGGTGACCCTAATTTGAACAAGGTGGTCATATATCAAATTGTTAGCTATAGGTCCAGGAAGGTCAGGAAATGATGATGCAAACAATTAATAAAATTGTCCAATTAGGTTATGGGGGTCCAAAGTTTACCACCCGATTTTCAGATGAAAATTTTGAATACATGCCATGTTGATACATTTCTCACAAATCTGGGCGGTGGTCCACTAATATATTTTGACCACAATCTTGACACCGAAACCTTTCTGAGAAGGTTGAGAAATAGTTTATGTTTCTTTTCCCGCCCCCCCCCCCCCACCCCACTCTTACCCCCAACACAATGCTGGTTGTGATTGGGCTGTCAGAAACCACAGTTGTTGCATAGTGATCAGAAGTTTTAGCAAGGCGCATTGTGAGGTGGGTTGTGTGGATGTGTGTGTGTATGATGGGTGTACGGGTGTGAGGTATGGGGTGTGGAGGGGGGTTGTGGGAGGGAAAATAAACTATATATCTGCGAAAATCGTGTCAAGCGATGATGGTCCACGGTTGTCAAACCTCATAGTTTAATGACTATAATTTTTAATAATCTTAGGGTAAGGGCAGTGTTTAACCCAGGAGGTTGGGGGGGGGGGGCTCTGTCAGAACCCTTGCCACCCCGCCAGCCCCCCCCCCCCCCATGAGTGACCGGTCTATGGATAAGGACACAAATTATCACCCACAGGAATATGCCTCGGCAACCTCTTTGCAAAGGTCTGGTGCGCCACTGGGTAAGGGTTATAAACTGGACTTTCTCCTATTATCCTAAAATTTAAAGAGGATGGGAAAGGTGACTTAAGCCTGTCGCCCAAATTTATACTATAGGCCTGGAGGCCTATATATAAGAAATGATTTACTTCACAAATTTCCCTTATTCTTCAAACCTCTTTCAGGGGATATAGTTCAAAAAATATATGGGCCTGTGCATGTGCAATCCTCTTGGCCAGGAAATGATTAGTTCAGTTAAATTTATCGGCCATCAATAAATTCATACGCTGCGGTGGGGGTGGGATTTAGGTATAAAATGATTTAGTTCAGTAAATTTAAGGCCTCGCGCAACCCTCCTGGCTAGAAATGATAGTTCAGTAAATACAAGCCTGAGTGCAATCTCGTAGGTTAGTATTGGTTAGTCAGGCCGGCAAGACAGATTATTAGCTAAAAATGATAGTTTCGTAATCAAGGACCGTGGCACAATCATATTAGCTAAGAAATGGTTAGTTCAGTAAATTTATAGGCCTGAGGCGCATTTTCTTAGCTGAAAATGGCAAAATAGTCATTGCGCGTATCTATTTTATGCTGAGAAATTATTAGTTAAGTACATTTATACCCACATACAGTGCAATCCTCTTTTGTTTCTATGGCTTATGTTGAGGTAAACTTGACGCTCGTCTACCAAGCCTTTTACATTGTTTTAGGGGGTTACAACCCCACGGGAGGAGTTTATAAAGAATCCGATGCGCTTAACAGTGCATGGTATAGTTTTTTCCATTGCTAACCAAAACAAGTACCAACATACCTAGTATGGCGTAACAATGACGTCATAAAGTCCACGAATCAGCAAAATTGCATTTTCCACAGAAAAATAGGCGAAATCCAATTTTGCGCTAAAAAAGTATAGGAATATCGTATTTCCATGCGGTTTTCAGCTAAAAACATGGCAATTCACTAGTTCTATTACAAAAAACATAGTTTAGAGCCATACTGTGCAGAATATTTTTAAAAATTCACCAGTAAATATTCTTGGATGGCAACCACCCATCTTACCCTTCGACTTTGATTTTTGGGGGGGGCGCCCCCCCATACCCTAAAACTCCTGATAGTACCCTTAAAATTTTTTAGCTTAAATGACGGAAAGAGTACCCGGAGCATTTACCAAAGCTTTGGGATTTTAACCCGCCAGAGGAGTTAGTCATATTAATTAAACGTTTATTATACCAAAACGCGAAAATACAAACACAACTGTATGCCCCCTTTCATCTAAGAACCCCAGGGATGAAATGTCTACAGTATAACTTTTAGCTTATGCTATAGCTTGGCTTTAATCTGGTAACCAGACTATTTTTAAACCACACCTGGCCTAATGCGGGTGGGGGGGGGGGGGGGGAATAGGGCCCAAAACTTTCAATGATTGCAACTTTTTATGGTATCAAGCTTGAATATGTTTTGTCTTTCTATCAGTGTGCAAAAAAAGCTACCAAGTCAAGTCCCCATAGAGTTTATTCTGTGAAGTCATATTGAAAGTACACCCTCGCAATAAATATATTAATGGTTAGTTCGTGCAAGTTAACGGATTTCTTTTTTGTTTTTTGCTTTATGTTTTGTTTTGGTATTTATGGCTAAAAGGACAAAGCAATTAACACTCGTGCTTAAGTTGTTTTCACTCACATTGGTACCTAAAGGGGTTCCAAGGAGACACTTGAGGGGTCATAAGACAAGGCCAAAAGTGCCAGTAAATGAGTTCCGGATGGGGTTCCGGCTTATACAGCTTATTACTTGAAAATAGGGGCAACCATTGCTTTCGAAATGAGTCAAAATAGCTCAATATGGAACAAGATGTCTCAAGACCATGCTTTTTTTAGGTCAACCTATTGCCCGGCCAAAAATTTGGGGGACAAATGCCCCCCCCCCACCCCTGTCTGTTACGGACTGCACGTAAGTTCAATATGAGAGTGAAATATTATTCTAACTAATCTAACATTGATATAGGAGTTATTTAATCCTATCAAAAATGGTACACACTGAAGTATAGATAGTTTCACTCCAATACCCCCAACTTGATGTCCCTCTCGCCCTCCCAGTAAGGATCGTTTGTTTTAGCTTAAATTTGTGAGATGTTATGACAAATAATGAATCGAATATCTGAGATCACTTTACAATTAGTGAAGTATTTTAATTACTGGGAGAAAATAGTAAGGGCCTGTAGTCACATGGATAGATGGTATTCTACCACCCCCCCGATCTACAGTACTTTAGAACTATTTATATGAACCTAATAAATGGTGCTATACATAATAATATAGGTACAGATCCAAGTCACATGGCTTTAGAACACAAAGATTGGAAGTTGTACTATAGTAGATGCATACCAGTGTCAATTTCATTCATTGGTGATTTTCATTGGGGTCCTTGACCCCTCATAACTCAACTTGTACACGCTTATATTTTTTGCATCATGCACTTTCGGATTCCTGAGATTTCAAGCTTCATTGAGATATATTGATGCACTTGTCAAATTAGGTCACCGGTTACTAGAAAAATAGAGGTATTCGGGCTCTGGCTGCAGCACTAAAGTCACTGTTAGCTGCCATTCAAAAGCGCCATAGTAAATGACACAGTTGATTACTGTGATCAGCATTCCCAGGTTAAAATTCCCATTCTAAAAGCATTGAGTAACACCTGGACACACGATGGCGTGCCATCTAAGTTTCAACTATGTCATATTCTTTTGACAATACCAATGACATTGAAATCAATAGAACATTGATTACACCAAGTTACATGTTTTCAGGGTTAGACATGAAAAAGGCTTTTATGGTATTAGCTAATGAGGTCTATTTCACAATAAGTTTTATAAGATATAAAATGTATGAAGAATGGTGTATTCAAGCATGGATAGATTTCATAGATTATGATGATTTGAGCAAATGAACTAAAACATTTTGAAATAATCAATCAAAGGACAATATCTTGATAAGAATTAGGACAAAGTTCTGATGAAACGAATAACAACCCAAAACAAGAATATCTCCTTCAAAAAAGAAATTACACAGAATTTCAAAATCTATGAGACACTGAAAAAAAAATTGGAAAACGATATTTAATGAAACGGATACTAGTAATGGCGATGATATGGTGGAAAAATTAATGAGAAGATTGAGTTTTGTTAATGTTGATAAAGACTTAAAGAGAGAGAAAAGATTGTATCAGATGATATAGGCTGATAGGGAACGAAACTGGGGTTCCCACAGAAATCAAACAGAAAGTGGTAGTATGTCTTTAATGGAAATATATGAAAGAAATAAAATTAATCGTAAACAAATATGACATGGACTTAGTAAAACCTTTAACCTGGGATGAATGCTGTAGGAGACTAGAGACTAAAATGCTTGAAAAAGTATGGATAAAGAGAGAAAACAGTATGTTGCTGAATTTTAAGATTAGGCACACCAATTATTTTTTTATTATTTTGTTGAACCCTCACCACACAAAACATATAAACGTAAGAACAATATTTTGTCTTTCATATCAGGCGGTAATTGTTCCCATTTTTCTAGAATAACTTTGATAACCTAATCATTTCACTTCATCATTAAATAAAGTTTTTTTATTATACGAACAAACATTACCAAATTATGCGAAGTGTGCAATATGATGTTGTTGCGCCAGCCATCATACTGCGGAGGGTCTTCATCTCTTGACCTTTCACAAGGTCCTTTGTTTCGGTTTCATCACGGATTTCTGCTCTCTTGTGTCATATCTTTAACCTCAGCCCATATTTTATTCTTATTTGCGATTTATGTTCACGATAGCTTTCCATTTCTGAGGATCTTTGAGATTCCCCCTGATCGAAATTCCATCTGTAAAGCTGTGACACAAGTCCGTAACACTAGAAAGTTTTGCATTGCTATACACTTAATTGTTCATGTTTTTCAACATTTTGAAAACCAGTTACTAATTCCAGTGCCATTACGATAAAACACCCGAGGCCACCGCTATGATTCCATGGGGCACATACGACGGACCCCACCCCAGTAGCGAGTGTCGCTATCGATGATGAGCTGGCAAATGCACTAAAATTCCAGTACCCGCGTTTACATAAACAGCTGAATTATAAATAGATTTATACCTCCCTTAACGGCCTCGCGATTCGAGTTCTTTCAGGAAAATCTCTCAATATCTGATATTCGTTTAAGTCTAAAAGTTATATCTCCATCTTATGTATTATCATTCTGTCTGTTGAGGTTTTCTGGAATATATCTCCACAGGTGGTGCAATAGGTTCCTTCTTCATGGAATATATATATAAAAATATAATTGTTAAATCAAAAATTCATCCATCTGTCAAATTTTTCAACAATGATAGTCCACAAAATGCTGGATAATCATTTCTTGTTTAAATTTCTGTAGTAGAGACTTACAATACCCATTTGCTTAACACCAAACCTAGACCCATTGTTGCCCATTAATCCATATACAAAGTTGGTTAACATTCTAAGGCCATATGATTCATTGCGGGGTCTACTTCATAAGTTATAACGTTCTATTGTAAAACTATCAGTAATGCATATTGACAACATATCACCATTGTTGTCAAAAAGTTAAACGATATGTCAGTGCAAAGTATAAAAAACGTTAACAGAGTTTGATCATCTCGTGGTGTCCAGTAGTCCAGTGGATGTAACGGCTAACTCATGATCTGAAGTTTGCGGTCGGCCCCCGCTGGGCCAATGTGTGGTGCACTTGGGCAATGCATTTACCCCACCTTCCTCGATCAACCTAAGCCGATATTCGGGTAAATGTTAGAGGGAATATTACAATCTAAGTGCGGAAGGATGTGCGCTTGGCCGGCTGCCGACCTAGGTGAAGCGAAATGATTGTGACGATTCCTGATAGCAGCGTAATAATAATAGGCAACAGCGCTGTGATCTTGATGAAATGGCGCTTTGTAAAAGCCCATGTATTATTATTATTATTATTCTCCAGGTTTTCCTGAAAATAACAGAGTCCATTCAGGTTGTTAATACCTTAGAGGTATAAACTCGATTGTAAGTGTTTGATTTACTTCAATGAGGCCTAGACTCTTACCAGAATTTGGAAGTAGATTAACACTTTTTGTTAATGTTATATCAGAGTTGTTTTTATTTCATTTCCAGAAGGTCTTTTTATATGATGTTTGATTTCAGCTAATAAACCCCTATCCAAATTAATGTTTTTTCTTGGTCTTACAGAGAATTAAGACTTAGAGCCATCCTCCAAAGAAAAAAATATATACCTTCCAACAGCATCAGTCTCATCTGTAGGTGTTCCAATATTTATAATTTTATTATGACCCATATCAAGATTTCCCGTCATTGAATCACCCGATTTATTAAGTTTAATATTATTAAGAACAGATACATAATTCGATACGTAACCAGCGGTAGCTGCCTCATCCCTTCTTATCGGTGCCTTTAAGTTGGTAACTTTATTTCCTCCCATATCAAGATCTCCAGTTATCTGGTTTAAGTCAATAGTTGATTTTTGATTTTCAATTTCTTCAACAGGTCCATAAATACTCATCTTATATATAATATAAATTATTTTATTTCAAGAACTAAATCAATAGGTTGTGAGTGATTATCCAACTTATGCTGCACTCCATTTCCTCATTTTACCTTGAAATCCAAATCTATTTCATTAATAGAGCACGTCTGAAGAGATTTAAAATGAGGCTTATCAAAATTAATTGTAAAACTCTCTACAAAAGATTTACTCGACATTGGAATAAGACCTAGCAATTGTGATGTCATAAGTTGTTGATTATTATTTGAAAAATTATTCGTTGTTGACAGTTGTTTCAAGAACACAAGGCAAAAAATCAATTGCACGGTCTCCTTCATATTCTCCTGCGTCTAACCAACCAATAGTCGCTCCATTTTTACTTGTCCAATATCCTCTATCCTTAATACATATCGTATAGCAGCTGATAACCAGGCGGTGGCGGCCAAGCTTCATTCATAGCGCAAAACTGCCGAACGAGTCATTGGACGAGCCTGAACAGTGAAGTCACTGTGCTCGTTTATAAATAGATCAGTGAGTGGCGAGTGGGAATTCCCGTACGGAGTCGCGACCGATCTACAGTGCTGCTTTAGTCGGTGGTGCCATTTAATTGTGCTGCAAAAAACTATCATCAAATCGTTTTTTAAAGACCGGTGTGAGAAAAGAAAAGAGTCCTACATATCAGAAACGTCCTAGGACTCTAGGTTGCGGAGACTGGGCGTTGTAGGACGCCAGTCTCCGAAACCTCTAATCAAGATTCAGAAACTGTGTGTCCTAGACAAGGCGTCTGAAAACTAAGTTAACTTTTACTTAGTGCGACCGGACTCTCTTTTTGGGGGGGACGCTCAAATTCGTTACAACTATCGCAAAATTAAGGTTAAGGTCCTCTCAGGAAGCGTACTAGGCACTCTGTGCTATGACACAAAGTCCTTGGACGCTGTGATACTGTGATGTAGTTTGTCCCAGGACCCTAACTGTGCTGTGTAGTCCTAGGTCCCAGTGTACTGTGATGTTGTAGCGTTCCAAGGCATACAGATATGCCTACTCGTACTTAATGAAAGGTACTTGTTATTTAAAAGCAGGCCGAATCCGAGCAGTCCGCTGTGGATTAGCGGTGCAGATCGTTCAGGACGACCAGGTGTATGTTAATGTGTATGTGTATGTATTGTTGATATGTAATATGTGATTTGGTAATTATCTGCATAGCAGTTCGAGTACTGGTCGCCACCACTTTAAGAGTCGTGGGGTTAGAATTTTTTATTTTTTCTTAAGTTATTTACTTTACTTTTATTTTATTTTGGGATTTTTTTAAATTTTTAGTGATTTATTACTTCTCGTTTGAATGTTAATTTTTTTCATTGTCTTTTCATTGTTTAAATTAAATCTCTTTTTAAATTTTTGATATTAACAAGTGGTATTAAAGAGCCTGTTGTAATATTATGAGGAAGTTTTAAATAGATGACACAGTTTTGAAAAAAAAAGAAGATGATTATTGTTAATTTTTGTTAATATGTTTTGTGAGTGTGACAATGATAAACATCATTCGATTTTCAACGTGATTAAAGCGTTTGCGTTTGAATGGTTCGCTAAAATATTTATTATTACGATTTAAACGCACAATTGGAAATGTAAGCAGAGTCGTTGATTGGTAAAACAAGTGTTGTAATAAATGAAAGATGAACGCCATTCAATGTAATATTAAGTGTTTTGCTCACTCATTAACATCTTCGCGTGTTCAAATAATTTAACCTGATAATAGTTGAACATGTATAAGTGTTAACATAAATAGGTTGTATATTAATGCCGTATTTACTTTGCTGCTGACAGTGTGAGTAAAAAAAACTACATTCATAATAAAAAATAATTAAAATAGTTAATATAATGCAATATAGTTTTAAGGTATAGCGCTTGGTTTTTGCGTGTATAATAGCTCGCATGATGACAAAAATGGCGTTCGCCTAGAAGTGTAGATGAATACTTATAGGCATACGTATAATTGACATTGTAAACGTCATATTCTCAAATTAATGCATTTTATTAAAGCCAGATTTGATGCAATTTTTCATTAATTTCACCTTGCCGACTAATGGAGTATCTCGTGTTGGCATTGATGCTGCAATTTACGTTAATATTATCCATAAACTTCGTGTTACCGTATTGAAAGCATGGTTATTCGGAAGAAATGAGCTTGTATTTTGGTGGGATATTATTGAATTTCCTCGATTAAATTTTTATAATAGAAACATGGCCAAAGTTGCCAGTTTCCATAGATACTGGATGTGAGGTAGCAATTGCAGAAAAGTTAGTAGAGGTGAAGTGCGTGCCTCAATTATGGCTGTCTGGGAGGTCATTCCTATCGCTGGCGCCGCAAATATGTCGAGTCTTTGAGGACGGCCATTATGTTTTACCGAACTGTACCTAACTCGTGGTAAAGACCATGATCCCAAACTGACAAAAGTAATGTATGCCGCTTCATCCCAGAGGCTTTTCCCATTTTCATGGGAAAGTATGTTCTTGCATTGATGAGCGTTGTGTTTACCTGCAAGATCCAACATTTTTTTTACATTTTCTCATTCTTTTCTTCGCGGCGGCGAGCGAACTGTGCCATCTTTCAGTCCTCCTGGCGTTGCAATTCTACTCCAGTTTAAAAAGTTCTATGCTTAGAATGGATTCAATGGCATTTGTAGTGAGAATATGCAATCTCTTCTGCCATGTTGGTTCGACATAGGTAACTATCACATGAAGCAAGATTCATTGATAATTGCTATGAGGATACGATACAGATAGGGCTTTACACTTGGCCTAACGAGTTAAGAATGCTCCTCGAGGTTATTAAAGCATTTGCTAGTTGTTCCAACTGCCTGCCAGTTCGTCTGTTACCAGTCTCCAATTTGCCATTCATTTCATGTGAACAAACAAAAATGCGGAGGAGTATGAAAGAGGCGTGAATGATAAAATGTTTGAACAAAATGAGACTAAACTAGTACTGACCATGTGGAATATGGACGTGTGGGTAAACTATGCTATTTGAACAAAGGGTTGTTTAGACCAAATGGCAATGGACCCCAACTGGCAAGTAGTCCAACTGGCGATTGGACTAACAATGCCTAAATGCTCGTCCAACTTGCTTCTGGACCAAATGGTCATTGACCTGTAATTTTCAATGGCCAAAGGGCACGAACATTGACCCAACCAAACAAAACTAGAATGAACAAATTCTTCAAAAACGTTACATTGTCTAGACTTAGTTCCTAAATGATTCAGTAATAAAATAATAAGTTACAGAATTTATTACTCTTGGTACATGATTTCCAACAAAAATTGAATCGAAAATGACAATGAGGCTTCATGCTAACTTTGTTTCAAATCTGTCGAGTGTGTATTGCATACCGAAATACGAAAAACGTTCCTGAGAAAATGAATTTGAAAATTACAACTTTGAAAAAAGTACGCACAATAGACAAGGTTCATTCAGGGTTGAGTAAAAAAAATGAGACCCTGATTGTGTCCGCCATTTGAATGGTTCAAGTTACATTATCTAACTGTTGGGTTATTCATCTAAAAGCTTGGTTCATTATCTTTATTTGCTTGCAAAGATCATTCACATCGGTTTGATATAGACCAAGCTACAGCGTTTGAATATCAAGTAGTCTGTTTTGCGCTATGTCCACGGATTCGCATTAAAATGAACGGCGTGCGAAGCAAATCAGTGTCAGTCGCATTAGCATCGATGCCCTCTAAAGAGACATAATGGCATAAAAAATTTTCGGATAAGGAAAAGGACCCTTACTGAAATCACTTCCACCACGTTGAAAACAATTTGGATGTACATTCTGTAAAAAAGTATAAAAACAGGAAATTCCAGAGGGGAGGTGGCAGTTGTGGCAATTTATGGAACAGGAAAAAACAAGGTGTGACTTCCTGACAGAATTACAGTTTATTACATGTTCGTGACAATGTAAAAACATTCAGACCAGGAGTCAGGCATTGTACTTTAGGCTTGTAGTAAGATGTTGATCGTGGCCAGTGAAAGAGGATTAGCTGGGTTAGCACATATACATTAGCAATGGTCTGTGAGCTGAGGATCAAGCATTGTCTTTTCAAGTTTGGTTAAATTCTGGCAGGTAAGTTCAGCAATCCTGGTTACACCCTTTACCACTTAAATTGTCCCATGTTCAAGCTATGTGCACTGCAATGGATGTATGTGTGCACATGATGCTGAATGAATTATGACTGTAAGTGATAGCATCACAAAAAATAATTTAAAATGCCCATATAAAGGAATACTTAATGGGTAGCCATTTAAAGCAGACACTATTTGTGCTGGGATGTTGATTTGAAAACAGCTGCATGGACACCCACAATTAGTACACACCGTCCCGGACCCTCAAAATTTCGGGACCCTGAGATTTGTGTAATTGTAATTTCAACCCCCCACCCAACTTCAGAGTCTCACTATTTTTAATGTCCTAGGACTCTTCATTTTTAATGTAGTCCCATTGGACAATTACGTGTCATTAACGATAGTCCCAAGGACTGAGAATCAAAACACTTGGTATAATAGGACCCCTAATTTTAAAACATATAGTCTAGGAACCGTGAATCTCAATGCAGGGGGGGACACTACAACTTAGACAATCAGTCCCGGACACTCAAAATTAGGGACCTGCGATTTGTGTAGTAATAAACTTCAGTCCCACTAAGTTTAAGTGTCCTAGGAACTCTTCTTTATACCTATAGCCATAGGACGTGCGTGGGATTCCGATCGTCCCTAGGACACTGAAAATCAAAACGTAGAATGTCTATCGGACTCCTAAGTTAAAAACCCATGTTCCTAGGAAGTGAAACTCAAAACATAAACGTCCGAACGGAATCTAAAACAGCCTGGGCTGCTCGCTCGTGACACCGGACATTTTGTAGAGGATTGTACAGCAGGCAACGAAATCATTCCACGGTGGTGCATAGGGCTAACTGGTACCGGGCCTGGTACATCATGGTCCGCAGCTATAAATTAGCGGTGACTGCGATTAAACATGAGGTCAAACCAGCCTCGTTCAAAATGGATCCCGTTGTAACGTTATTTATACAAAAAAAATACTACACTGGAGTGATTATTCAACTCCAACGGATTTTGAAAAATATTGAAAAAAATATTGACATATTTCGACTTAGAATATTTGTCAAGTTTTCGTGATTACGTGATAAACCTATGGGAACGGCCAAAAACGACGCTATCTTGGCCAGCACCCCCCCACTGCTGATAACCCAAAGTCATATCCCTCGGGAATATCATTGAAATTATACCATTTTTTTCCACTTTATCGACAATACTCAAACCCTCAATTTTCCATTGGTCAAAGGCGTCAACTAATTCCGAAAATGAAGATAATCCTGGTTAAGTTTACTTCCGTTGGACTGACCACAGTTATTGGGGCCCACCTCATATTTGACGTCATAAATATTGTACCAACCTATCCACAGAGAAATGACTTCGAATTCCAATCATCATTTCTCCATTCGAATTATCAATAGGCTCTGTTAAAGTATCAAGGTTGCCCTGCTAGCGTCCGAACCTAATTTTCATGAACATTTTATATAAATATATAATATATAATATTGAATATACCATTGGCCTTCAATATAGACAAATCGACCAGCCAAATGATGGTCAGATTGATACCGCCATACTGGGGGGCATCCAACCCAAAACCTACCCAAATCTTTTGTACGTCTGTACCACGCTTGATTAAGTAGAATTCAAAAGCTACACTTAATCTGCACATTTGGGTGAATTCAAGCAGGATGCACCCCAGCTATGGCTGCCAGTGAGGTGTTGGAATGTGTCAAACCGGATTCGTGTATAACCAAAATGCAAACTACCGAGTCGGTGGTGTATATGAGCAAACGCATCAGTTTAGTCTAGTAAATCAAGTATACAAATAAACAAAAACAATTTTATCACAAAATTTCCTAACATCTGGACTAATTATAAACTACCACAAACAAAAGTTCCTCAAAGATATGATGATTGGATGTCAAACCCAATGCAGTTTTGAATTAAAGATCCCATGATAAGAAGCATGTTTCGTTTTCACGCTTACTACCAAATTAGGCGTATTTTAACACTTAACACTTAACTGCATAAGGGGTTTGCACTTCCGTTAGTGCATAACGGGGGGGTTCCTAGGGACCCCCCCTAATAAACCACTTTCCTAAAGGATTTTTTAGATGAAATCCACCACATGTTAGAAGGCTTCAAAGACATCAGCAATAAGGAAATAAAAACTGAAGAAAGTTGTTCAGTAGGAAAATTAGGGGCAAAACATTGATTTTAATTTTGCGTCAAAATGTGCGAAAAAGACACTAATTTGTTTCTGCATTTTTCTACGGCATTGCTTCTACGGCTAGACTTGTGCTGATTGCTTTAATTGGTGAAGAATGAACTATATTTAACATATTAAGCACAAACATAAATGCCTCATGCCATTTTATATTTTTAGGGTTACTTGTATAATTTACCATATGTTCCTACAGCAAACCGCTACATGATGTATATAAAATATTATGGCCCCATTGGCCTACTATACTTTGCAAGATTTTTTAAATTAAGTATTTACTTTGTTTATGTCACTAGGTGTATGCATTATGAAAATCAGAATCTCAGTAACTCTAATAAGTTTTTCAGTTTTGTCATGGGCACTTCCGTTAGTGCATAAGGGGGGGGGGGGGGCTCTAGGGACCCATGCTTACTTAACGCAAAAACGACGCGATGGATTGTGAATCTTTTGACCAATGTAAGCGCAACTAAAATTAGATGAATACAAAAACTATAAAACCAAATATATTGCCAGCGTTAAAAATCGCCGGCTGAAAAACAAAAAATGGGTCCTAGGATCCCCCTCCTTATGCAGTGCCAAGTGCCCACTGCAGTGCCCCAAGCTTGCCCAAGCTAAAAATAATTCCAGCTTAGCTGACCAAGGGGGGGGGGGTCCCAGGACCCACCAGATAACCACTTTCCCGTGGGAGTTGATCATGACATCTAAAAACAAATAAATGGGGGTCAGTAAGAAACCACATACCCACAATAAAATGAAAATCCAGGACCTTGGACTATGACCCTATGGCCAATTGAAATTGTCACCCTTCGAAAAAGAGTGATTCGCACATTGCCATCCTCAGCAACTCCAAATATAAGGTTTGAACCCAAATAATTCAGTATATCTAGAATAACCAATTAAAATAATAATTGAAAATATCGACAAATTTATACATATTGTATTTGTCTCAGAAACTTCAAAATCGCCTTATTTTTCCCGTCGACTTACACAGTTAGAGCACGGCATGACAAACTTAAAATTGATGCGACAGCATATAAAAGGTTAATTTGATTTTCAGTATTTTATTATTACTTAATTACTCCTAAGGTATATCTAAGCAAATAATCCCAAGATTTCATTACTAACTTTATTTTTTCATTAGTAATATCGTTTAATGTTTTCACTTCCGTTGTTCCCCAGGGGGGGTTCCTAGGGCCCAACCTAAGTATTCTAATGAAGCCGTGGGCGGATTCAATTTTTTTTTTTTTTTTATCAGGAAAGCGTATTCATAAATCAGATGCAATTAAGCAAAAAACTCCTTACATTTGAATTGGCGTAACCGATAATCGCAAAAATACAAAATGTTTGGTACATGGAACCCCCCCCCCCCCCCCCTTGGGGCACTTAGTGTTAAGCCGAAATGGCATGTCCTTTAAACCAACGATCATCATAAATGTTTGTATCACACTACCTTACACATGTTGATTTTTCTAAAAATACTGCAAATAACAAAAATATTCATTTATATATGGATTATGATATCACTATCGGAAAGCGAAAACCCAAGTGTTTGAGATAAACGACAATAAATGAGAAAGATTAATTCAAGTTGTTGCTAGTGGCAAAAGCAAATTTTATTTTAGGGAAAAATTCTTAGCACATATGAAATAGAATCACTTGATGAAAAGAAATAACTAACTAGATGGCAAGGTATGAATCGCTTAGGGGTTTAGTAACAAACACCTTTAAGCAAGCATATTTGTCTTGCATACAACCAGAGTAGTTGAATTGCCGTGTCCCACCCGAAAAAATCGTATAAATTACAGAATCCAGGTGAACTAATGCAACACATTTAAATAACGGCCCCTTTATTGAGTTTAGCTCTACTTCTCTCACCTGCAATTGTATCATATACGGACATATATTTAGCCCCTCTCGAAGCGCAATTTTTTCTTTTTCCAGTCCGGGAAAGTCAGGAATTTGATAAAATGCCTCAAATCAGGGGAAAAGTTCAGGAATTTTGATTGGGGCCAGTCCAAATCAGATTCTTATTGGTTTTTCTATTCTATTCGTTGTTACCCTTTTTTTTACTTGGCGTGGTCGGAAGGGCAAAAAAAAAAGGCACTTAATTATTTGAAATAATATCAAGGTATTTTAATCAGGGAAAAATCCGGGATTTTTGTTTTCTTGAAATGCTGGAACCCTTACCGGTGCATTTCATAGCGTTGTTCATCGGTGGGAAGTAACAAACACCCTAGACAACAAACAGATATATCACGTGACTAAAACGTCGCTGGTTCCCCCGTTGCTTTTTCCCGTGCGTGCTCTATAATCGCTTTTAGAATAATAACATGCTGGAATATTAGTCGGCATCATGGCTGGCGTTCAACCAAGCGTTCAACAAAAACTGAATAGCTCCATGAGCACACAAGATGTTGTTCGAATCGGTGGGAATTGAGAGCAGTAATAGCTAAATATACCTCGCTCAGTTTGTAGTTAAATTCACGTCCCTTGGCTAGTTATGGTACTACTTCATATACGCATGGTGGTTTTGAAAGAACTGAAAGGTCTGTGACCATGCAGTCTGTGATTGTATCTATTTTTAAAGCTGCTTATACTATTGTTTTTGGTTTATCATGAGTTTGATACTACATTTTGCTGCCTGCTGATGAGTATTACATAAAGAGATCGAAGTAAGCAATATCAGGGATGTTTGCAGCGTGTGCGGGTCGGTACGTAATTGTTTTGTTAATTCAACGATTCCCTCGACTGATCGAGAGCCAGTGATCGTTACTCAATACAATTCATGTATAACCTCAAAGATTTGAGTTTGGGCGGGCTATTTGAAATAAATGGTGCTCACACATGTTTGTTATGTGTGTGCCTTAACGGTCTGTGGGATCTCATACAACTTTAGCTGTTTTATGAGGAAGAATCGACAGTGACATTAACTTATTAAAGGGTAGTGTGCTCGACCTTAATAAACCATTAGTAATGTTGCGTATTAGAATATTTTTAGTTTAAAAGGAATGAAAATAAAGAGTTTTAGCTACATCCCAGTGTATCCGTAGCACTTAAATCAGTATGGGTGCACCGTGTTTGTATTTTTGGATTAAAAATGTGTTCGTGTTTAAGTGGTTGGTATCTTGACACTTAGATATGTAGGAGTGCATGTGTTTGTATTTTTGAATATGTGGTTGTGTGTTAGTGTTTGTATACTAACACCTAAACATGCATGCGTTGGAATGTGCTTGGGATTTTTGCGACAAATACGAGAGGTTGCAAGAGGAATACGAGCTAAAGGAAAGAAGCTTGTATAAATTCTGTTGTTGTAGACTTGGAGAATGCATTTGATAGGGTACGAGGAAAGTGATGGAGAGGGCGATTGAGAAAGAGAGAGATACCAGAAGTAGTGGTTAGAGCAGTGATGAGTCTTCGAGAAGACGAAGAGTAAAGTATGTTCACGCAATAACACTTGAACAAACTCACTGGCACAAGATGGTGTGCTCGCCCACATACCCTAAGATCGAGGTAACTTGCCCTGTGCTACTCATGTGCAAATATGCCTGCCCTGTATGGGAAAGATCAACCCATGACAAGAAGCTTGATTCGCGTTAAATGCCTCCTGCCGGCTTATCACAGGATTGGCCTCCGCAACACCAACGGAAAACTTATACATCCTAGCAGGAATTGCTCCACCAGACATCCGTCGTAGCGTATGCGAGATTGCAAGAGTGTAACTACCAAGTATCTAATGTGAAGCACCCTATGTCTGGACAGATACATGCTACCAACCGCCTTAAATCCAGAGAGAGTTTCTTAAGCAAGGTCCACCTTCTTGAAACAGTCTCTAAGGAAGGTCAGAGAGTCTAGAGAGGCCCTTGTGGAAAGAACGACTCGTTATCAACCAAGAACATCTTATCGGTATTGAACCTGGTGAGCATTCTCCCACCGGGAACTGACTCATCATGGGCGGAATGGCGATGCCTCAGTAGATTGAGAACCAGAATTTGTCGATCTAAGGTTTCCTTGCAGCAGTGTGGTATCTGGAAGCAGATTCAAGGATACTAACTGTGGTTGTGGAACGCACCACAGACAATGGAACATCTCCTGGTTTGCCCATTGCTGGAAGCAGCAAACAATGCACAAACAAGGACCTTGCGGACTTCAGTGAAGCAGCCAGGACGTTGTACCAGTCTCTGGCTGGATCATATGAGAACCCACAGTGTTTGGACACGATAAGAAGAAGTTTGTATGAAGGAACAAACAAGATTAGAGTGGGGTCTGATGGTCCGAGGAGTTGAGGTGAGGGTTGGTGGATCAAGGTTCTGTACTTGCGCCATTGATTTTGCAATTGTGATGGATGTAGTCACGGAGAGTGCAAAATAAGGTTGTTGAGTGAGATGTTGTATGCTGATGACTGTTTTAATGAAGCGAGACATTGGAAGGACTGAGGGAGAAAGTTTGGAAATGGAAGAAGGCTTTTGGGAGTAAGGGTCTGAAGGTAAAAACCTTGGGAAGACAAAATGATGGGAGTGGGGTGTGGAGAGGGAGGTGGTGTGAGTATGGTAGTGAGGGATGGAGGGAGGAGAGTGGTGGAACAGGAGGAAACGCTGCGTGATGAGGTTGGAGTCCGTGAGAGTTCACATACCTGGGGGATAAGGTAGGGAGGGTGGTGGATGCGAGGTGGCGTGGGAAAGCTAGGTGAGGTATGGGTGGTGAAGTTTAGGGAATGTGCGGAGTTGTTGCAAGTAAAGATGTCCTTTGAAAGATGAAAGGAATGGTGTATAAGAGTTGGGTGAGATCAGTGATGCTGCTATAGGAGTGAGACGTGGGGTCTGAGCGAAAAAATTAGATGGGAATTATGAGGGGATAGAGCAACGATGAGAGCGATGTGTTGGTGTGAAGTGATGGACAGGATGAAGATTAAGGACTTGATGCAGAGTTGGTGGGAAGATGCGCTGGACCGGTGTTGGCGGGTATTAGGCGATTATAGTGTAAGTGGTTTGGAAATGTGTTGAGGAAGGATGACGAGCATGTGTAAAGGCTTTGAGTACGAGGTGGGAGGTTTGAGGAGGAGGGAGGTCCAAAGAAAATGGAAGAAGACATGAAGAAGTGGAGGAGGAGAGTAGGAGGGTTGGGTGAGGGGAGGGATGCATTCATTGAACGGGTGAAAATAAATGATTGAAAGAAATGAAGGAAGTAAGAGCGGGTTCCTGCGAATAGTTAAGGTGTATCCAGCCACCCCGTTGACGGGGATACAAACCGGATTTAAAAAACTTTGGGTTAGTAGTAGTAGTTGTAGTAGTAGTAGTAAATATGTGTTGGTGTGTAAGTGTTGTATGGAAACACTTTTAAAACATGTATGCGTTGCTGTGCTTGTAGTTTTGGGAAAAATATGGTTGGTGTGTCAGTGTTTGTATACTAACATTAAACATGCATGTGTATGCAGTGCTTGGATTTTGGTACAAATATGTGTTGGTTGTAAGTGTTTGCCATACTAACACTAAACATTATGTGTGCATGTGCTTAGCTTTTGGGACAAATATGTGTTGGTGTGTAAGTGTTTGTATACTAACACTTAAACATGTATTTGGATTTTTGGGACAAAAACATGTTAGTAAACAAACGCTCAAATCATTTTGAAATTTTACAGTGTATATTACTGTAAATTGGTACGAGTGCCATAAACTTTTTATCTATGGCCATTGAAATGTTACCTCTTACCTCCCACGGTGAATGGAAAGACCTAAAACTTTTAAAGAGCTCTCACTCATTTTGAAATCTCCTATAAGACATTCTCTAGTAAGTCATATCCAACGGCAGGCAAGAAATCTTCAAAATGCCATAGGCCGCCTTCAAAGATACGTGTTTTGGGTGGTGTTTGTACAATCTGCGAGCCATATGCATGAGGACGTGTTGAACGTGTTGTCCAGCTGGAGGCATGTCTTCCGACTATATGTTTAGGATGTGACTGAAGGCAAGGCGCTTTTCATTACTTTCTATTTAATACATTTTGGAATGCCAGCCTTGCACCATATTACACATTTAAATTCGGCTGGTGATCTTTTCTTGCAATAGGGATCAGTGGCGTATCGGGCCTACCCGCTCTCAGGGGGCAAATTTCCCAGTCTTGGGAAATTTTCCCTCTTAGGGGTCAAAAGGCCATTTTTTCCCGGTCAGAGGGCTAAAAACGGCTGATTTAGCATGATTTTTGCAATTTTTTTCCCGGCCAAAGTCGTCAGGGGTGCAACCTGCCCCCCCCCCCCGCCTGTTACGCCACTGATAGGGATCCAGATATAATTTTCAAAAGTATATGGTCGTGTTTTAAAGAAAGATAGGCTTATCAACCAGAAAAGTCCAGATAATACATACCTTCAAAGTGTTGCTTTAATTTTGGTGTTAAATATCTGTTCATGCTATTGGGTAATACCAGTAACTTTTTCATGCAAAAATATCACGTTGCTATATGGGAATAAACATAAATATAGAGCAGACGTTCGTAATAGTTTTGTGGAAAGTTTGTCATAATAGTTATTGTGACAGTGCAACGTCTTTAGACAACTGTCTTTTTTTTTTAAACTCATGCGTCTAGTTTTTGAAATTCCGAAATACGAAGTATTTCTTTTTGTTTAAGTTTTTGAATCGTTATTGCAAGTTCAGTTCAGTTAGGTATGCGAAATAGGCCGCCATCGACATACCTATTTTTTTACAAACCTACTTTTTCAGGATATCAGTAGGCTATTCCATTAATCACACACAACATATGATCGGGCCACGGATTTTTTTTAAATCACCTAACATTTGTTTACAAGGCTGTACCATGGAACCTATATTATTTGGTTGTTTGTTTGTTTGTTTACTTTCGTGCTTTTCCTTAAAGCAATATTAGCACATTTTTTGAAGAGCGCCCCAATGTTCAAATTTGATATTTTGGCACAGTTACATTGCTGATTGTCTAGGAAACTATACCTGCGAACGAGAATGCTAAAAAAGGCGTATTTTATCATAAAATAAGCGATTTTGTAATAAGAATTTGGATCCCAGATTGGACTTAACGGCAGAGCTGGAAATGCTACGTTTATGTCCGTCCATGATAAAATAGTGCCACCTCGAGAAAATAACCTCTAACTTGATTTGCCTGATCCAATAAAACAACTAATGGATGAGCGTAGACACGTACATGGCGCTATTCCCCGGCTATTTCACATTGGAAGGCCGTTTCCAGCAGCCGTTGAATTATTATCGGGATCCCGATAATAATTATTCTAATTAAAAAAATCCTTCGTTTGTGAGACACAGACATTTTCGAGCTTAACCATTCACAGGTATGATTTACTGTAAAAATCTCAATTTTCTTGAAAAATTGGGGGTGCTCTTCAAAAAAATGTGCTAATATTGCTTTAATTCTTCTTACGTTAGGCGCTTCTTGCGGTACCTTGCTATTTCTGTCTTTCATTTGTCATTTTCGTTCATTCATTCATTCATTTTAATCTTTGTTGACGCTTTGACCTCTGATGACTAAATTCACTGAAAATAATGACTAGAGTACTAACTATATGCGGTGTACTTTTGGGGGGTCAAAGGTCATGAAAGGGTCACAAAGGTCAAAATATTAACTGTGTAAAAATCGAACACAGGGTGAATGGCATATCTAAATGTAAGATGAGGTAGACATGATGAAAGATGAAAATAAACCGATGATGAATCTGTTATACGGAATGAGGTCTGGGTCAAAGGTCAAATATGATTATCTTGTGCTACAAATCGCACGCGACAATCTTGGTCACTTGTCACACAGAATATATAACTTGTGTCTATGATAGGATGCCCTCTATTTGTGGGGTCACAGGAGTCAACACATTAAGTGTGCGTTAAACTTAAAACAAGATCAAATGGTAAATCTGAGTATGACAACAACTCTCAAAGAAGCTAAAGGTGAGGAAGATCGATCCAATGTAGTCTTTCTAATACAAAAACAAAACAGAAGCAGCAAACCTAGAATTGGTGAATAACTGTACGAGGACTCTGAGATGGTGGGTCGTATGAAGATGTCATAAACGTGTTTCATCCTTCATCGAGGTCGGCAAGATGTCTTCGTTGCTGCTTGTAAACCTCAAAGAATTTTATACGCTACAACAAATTAGGTAAATAAGACTACATTGGTATACTGGAGCTGAAAATTGAGATGTTAAAGCAATAATGGCACATTATTTGAAGAGCGCCCCCAATTTTCAAAAGTTGATATTTTGGCACAGTTACGTTGGTAATCGTCTGCGAACGAGAATGCTAAGAAATGCGTATTTGTCATAAAATAAGCGATTTTGTAATTAGAATTGGGATCCCAGATTGGACCTAACGGCAGAGCTGGAAATGCTACGTTTATGTCCGTCCATGATGAAATAGTGTCACCTCGAGAAGATAATCTCCATACTTGAGTTGCCTGAACCAATAAAACAACTAATGGATGAACGTAGACACGTACATGGCGCTATTTCCCGGCTATTTCACTTTGGAAGGCCGTTTCCAGCAGCCGTTGAATTATTTTCGGGATCACCGATAATAATTATGCTATTTACAAAATTCCTTCGTTTGTGACACACAGACATTTTCGAGCTTAACCATTCACAGGTATAGTTTACTAGCCAGTTACCAATGCAACCGTGTAAAAATCTCATTTTTTTTTGAAAAATTGGGGGCTCTTCAAAAAAATGCGCTAATATTGCTTTAAATAAGTTATCACAAGATTTCCTCACAAAAACTCTAATACATACATATCACAGCTGCAAATTGTAATGTTTTTTTTAACATCACAATTTGCAGCTGCAAAATATTAAAGTTTTTCTTTTAATCAATTTGTTATTAAACAAAAATAAAAACTTGCAGCTGCGATAATATCTCTTCGTCATTATACTCACGGCCAGTAAATCGGAACGGCCATGATGTACTTAACTCCATTAACATACTTAAAATTGAGCGTTCCGATCTTGTTCTTTTGAAAATGGAATTAGCCGGTATTGTGCATACCATCGATTGAATTTATGACATTCAGACATTGTCTGCTGGTAAATGTGTCAAAAGTTTAATTCAAACTACGACAATTTCTGTTCCACACAGAATAGGTTGAAACAAGTAATATTATTAGCATTCCGTTTTAATGGCTGTCATGTGACTACTACTACTAATAGTACTACTACTACTGCTACTACTATTACTACTACTACTGCTACTGCTGCTGCTAGTGCTACTGCTACTGATGTTGCTGCTGCTGCTGTTGCTGCTGAGGGAGGGTGAGTTGGTGTAGCGTTTGAGTCGCTCACCTTTCACCAATGCGGCCCGGGTTCGGTCCCCGGTCGAGCCAGTGACGTATGTGAATTTGGCTGCCGATCCATACTCGTCCTCGCAGGTTTTCTCCGAGATCTTCGGTTTCTTTCTGCATCTATAATCGGACTTCTTCGTTTAAATAATTTCCCCGCTGTTTTGGAGGTGTCCCTTGAATTTAATGCCTATATATAGATGAGTTGACATCAATGTTTACAAACACAAGTTAGCACCTGGTCTACTGACATGTTAGAGGTGCGAAGAATACGCCCATACAGTTACAGCATTCAATAGCCTTATCACGCCTGATTGAGCGCGAATTTCAAAAGCACAAGCCCTGCAGGTGCTCACGCATACTGCCGGGGAAGTGCTTTGTTCGTCGCCCGGCGTTGACGTCACATGTCAACTCATCTATAGCAATATTGGGTTCTGCCTGGCGAATGCCGACTGTTATAACTAAAATATTACACGACTACTACTAATACTAATAAAATAATTATAACAAAACGGCACTTCAAGGTGTATTTCGTGATCCTAGCGCTTTACTTTTTTGTGGTTCACTAGGGTTATTTCCAAAATGCCGGTTGATTTTGGCGGTGCGTTTTGATGCTATGAGCATATGTTTGTATCACGGTGCCCCATAGGCCACTGTGTTATAATTTCTGTCCGTTTAAAATTCAAATTTACGAATTTCTTCCAGTCTTGAGAGTAGATCGAATTTGCACGCAAGATTACTCACATATACTACACTTAGGGCAAGGGTTCGGATGGTATAAAAACAGCAACATTAACCTTTTTAGGATCACGAAATGCCCCTTTAATCAAGCGCAATATCCATCGACATATGCCTCAATGCAATTTACATATAATACATAGTATTAAAATAGTATACACATATACACATATACATATTCTATCAAAAACCACAAATTCATAAGCATATGATTAGTACACATTAATTAAATACCGATATAAATAATTAAATCAAACTAAGGATACATAATTCATAATTTGTAAGTAATATATCCAAACAATATACAAATTCACATTTCAAAGCATGACAATAAAAAAACTATGTATCAACATGCAAAGCGCGATTACCATCTCATAATTAAAAAAGTACAATATTTTATTATCATGCATTTTAAAAATATATTGTACGAAGAATATTAATTTTACTAATATTAGCAGTCACACGTAATCAATCATTCCTAAATGCCAAACTACGTCTCATGTTGAGTGCAACAAAATCGTTTCTACATTTTCATTACTTTACAGAAGCATTTGGTGTTCCCTTCAGTTATGAGTTTCGATTGAGCAAATTATAACAATGGAAATTGTAAGTATATACAATGGATGAAACTGTTAAAATATAATACATATATATATAATATAATAAATATGATAGATTATATTTTAATATATTATATATATAGATAGAGATATATATATATTCTATATAGATATATATTAGATAGATATATATATATCGTCGCTGGGCGGGAAAAAACTCATATGTGCATTTGACCTTTGAAAGCAAAACCTTCACATTTAGTAAAAACGGTTAATGACAAAACCTCTAGTAAAAAGTTTCGAGAGACACCCAAAAACTGAATAATTTGCTGTAATGCCATCTACAGAAAGGTTTTCCTTTCTAAATATATTTGGTAAATTATTTACTCCAGATCTGAAATATAAAGGCCTTATGAGTACTATATATTTGGCATGAAATCAAGCTAGAGAACCGACTGTGACCAAAAATGCCACATATGAGGTGTTAGCACTGGGGCCCACGTTTTACATAGAGGTTTGCATTGACCTCTGGAGTGTACACTAGTGGTTTTGCCCGACCGCGGACGATATATATATTATATATATATATATATATATATATATTTTATTATATTAATATATATATATAATATATATGGATATATCTATATATAATATATATATATATATATATATTTATATAATATATTATATAAGAGAAATCTATGCTGATCTCTCAAGGAGATAATACCATGAATAATTCAATATATCGTTGCCGGACCGGACTAACTGGATACGTAGTATTTGAAAAAACGGCAGTTTTTCCTATGTTTCAACACGGATCTCTGATGAAGGTCAATTGACCGAAAGCTTAGTAATAAAACAATTGTTTTCAAGTTATACGGGCTCTGTTTGACCCTTTCTCACGGAATATAATAGATAGTATGATGACAGACCCAAATAGCTACGGTAGAAGCACCTCTTACAATATAATGTAGATATATATAGAGATATATACATATATAATATATATAATATATATATATATTATATATAAAAAAACTCACGAACAGAAGATGGGGGAAAACGCGCCGTTTCCCGTTTGTACATATTGACTGGATCATACTTGATGCCGCTGTTGAAGACAATTACAAATTAAACATGAGTAAAGAATTGGCTGAAGCGGAATTCGAACCGGCGCCCTCTGGATTGCGAGACCAGTTTTACCAACTGAGCCTATTTGCTGATTAGAGTAAAGATGTTGGCTACTAGGGTCAACCCCACGTAAGGGAATTAATAGCTCAGAAGGCTGAATATCTCAGTGGTAGAGTACTGGTCGCGCATCCAGATGGTCGAAGGTTCGAATCCCGCTTCAGCCAATTCTTTACTCCTGTTTAATTATATATATATATACATAATTATAAATTGATTGAACCATACTGGAAAACGGTAGGGTTTACTTCGGAGTTTCACGATTGTGCGATCATCAGACAAATATTAGATATATATTATATATAGATATATATAATATATATATATATAATAATATATATATATATAGATTATTATCGCGGCGCTGCATCACATACTTCTCTATCTCATATGGTGCATTTTTTGAGAAAATTCGGTAGTGTAAATATGACGTTGAACTCTGTCATAATTACAGATTCAGACTGTTACTCTACCTAATTAGTGAGATATGCAGATTGAGCACAAAAAATTTTGGGGATCTATCTATGTGCATGTAATTCAATTTTTTTTAACAATAATACAAAAATAATCTCCAAAGACATAGATCACTATGTGATGCACTAAAAATAACGTACATGCGTACTTTAACACGGCGATGAATACGTTACATACCGAGCTATCTGTGGTCTATCTACGAAATCGAAATCGATAAGATACATATATCTTCATCACATACCGATCTATATCAAATCTGCGTCACATACAGCGCTACCTGACATAGATCACTATGTGATGCACTTATACGACAATTGCGCCTTTTTTATAATACGGTGATGAATACGTCACATACTGGTCTATCTGTGTTCTATATCAGACATCGTTTGGAAAAAAAAAATCTCAATCACATACTGATAAGTTTACAGTCATATTAAACAGTGTTGGCTAGATAACCAGCATTTATTTTTCACTGAATTAAAAACTCTGAAGTGTTTTCTTGATGATATTTCCTTTTGCCTGGTAGTAAATGACGCAATCGGTATGTTTCGAGCGTATTACGAAGGGAAGATTTTCAATTGCGATTTATTCGAAACACGTATTTTGTGAGATATATCACTATGTGATGAAGCCGATGATATATATCTATTATATGTATATATATATATATATTATATATAGATATATATATATATAATATATATATATATATATATATATAAAGTTCGAAACGCTACTGTCTGCAGATTGAGTATTACGCTCCTTTCATGCTGTTGCCAATAGGTTGCAGTATGTTTAGTTCAGCACTTTTTGTACATGGTTTATGTAGCCTTGATGCTTTGTCAAGACGTAATACTATTAGCATTTTGCATAGCTCACTCATCGAGTTTTGAGTACTTTGGTATTCATAACCCATGTGCGGCGTGATGGGATGGGTCAGTGGCTTAACGGGTCATTGATTCACTCCATTTGTGGATTGCATTATTGCATTTAGCTGTGTGCTGCACTGATGAGAACACAAAGTTCGAAACGGTACTGTCTGCAGATTAAGTATATATATATATATATATATATATATATATATATATATATATATATATATATATAAAAAAAAAAAAAAAAAAAAAAAAAAAAAAAAAAAAAAAAAAAAAAAAAAAAAAAAAAAAAAAAAAAAAAAAAAAAAAAAAAAAAAAAAATATGTGTGTGACTCCAGAGGTCAAATGCAAAACCTCATATGTAAAAAGTGGGCCCCAGTGCTCAAACCTCATATGTGCATTTTGGTCACATCGGGTTCTAGCTTGAATTTCATGCCAAATATGATAGTAAATCATATGGCACTTTATTTCAGAATATGGAGTAAATAATTACCTAAATATATTTAGAAAGGAAAACCTTTCTTGTGCATGGCATTACATCAAATTATTCAGTTTTTGGGGTCTCACGAAAATGTTACATATGAGGTTTTGTCATGCAACCGTTTTTACTACATGACTACATGTGAGGTTTTGCCTGTAAAGGTCAAATGCACATATAAGGTTTTCCCGCCCAGCGACGATAATAGAGTCAAATTCACGTAAAAGTTTTTGGAACAGGCATAATTAGTGAAAAAATACAACGATATTTCGAGGCACAGCCCCTTCATAAGGTTAACAGAGGATGTATATGTTTAAGTTGCGTGTGAAAGAAAGAGAAAACAAAAGAAGCGCGTGGCAACAACAGCGCGCAAAGCGCGGCGTGAAGATACGGCGCGGTGTAGCACGGAATTTGCGGGCGCGAAGCGCAAAAAATGCATCAAAAGGCATCACGCTATAAACATTAAACATAGGACGAAAAAGTTATTTAAAGCATCGAACATGATATTCATGCCTCTAGGAGCAAGTGTTCCCAACTGGTTGATGACCCGCTGTTCGCATTGTGCCGCTGATGGTCGGTGTTGCCTTCAGTAGACATGCCCACGGTGACTGGAAAGGTCAATCCAGGGTCTGCTGTTCTTGAATTGAAGTGGTTGAGCACCGGCATATTTGCTTCTTATTGAGAGATTCTACATGAGCGAAAAATTCTGAGTGAAAGGAGGTTCTTGTCTCCCCATATATACCATGCGAACATCTCGCAAGAAGATGGCGTTAAATGTGATGTTGCTTGGACGTGGGCAGGAAAATCGCTGGTTGATATGGATGGTCCCTTTTGGTCCGTTGGCTTGGGTGACATCAGGGCCACATACTTGCAGGTTCCACAAAGACGGCGATTGCAGGGTTTGGTGCCTAGCAAGTGCGGGGGATCAGGAAATGCTGCACGAACGAGGTGGAGTGGCAAGGTCCGTTCTCTTTGAAAGCGACCAAATGTGGGTTTATCAAAGATATCTTTAGTGGTTGCGTCCTTGCGGAGTGTCTCATAGTGTTTGAGGAGGAAGAGAATGTTCCGGATGGGAAGGTTAGATGGATGATACGAGATGACGAGAGGTATCCTATCATGATCTTGTTTGAAGCTGATTTGAGTGCTCACTCTATCAATTGCTGATACTCGCTGGACGGCGTTCTGAATTGTATCGGCAGGATATTCCCTTTGAGAAAAGACAACTCAGTCATTGATCGGCTGGTTTCTGAAGTCCATAATCGGAGCTGCAAATGCGGCGCAACCGTTAAGAGCTGTGAAGACGAATCGATGCCCTACATTAGGTGGATGCCGGAATGAGTGTAGTAGTAAAGGGTTATGAGCGTCGTGGTCTTGTAGTGGATGGACGTGGTCAAGGAGTGGTTGATCATGGTTAATTGACACAGCCAGATCCAAGAAGCGTGATTTTGTCTTCCGAGATGTCCCAAGTGAACTTGAGGAGAAGGGTGGGGTGGAAATGTTCACGTGGATGAATGAATGAATTCCAACTCAGCAGCGTGGAAGATTGTAGACACCAAAGTAATCATCGAATATATCGCACGAAGAGATCTGGAACAGGTCCTTTGTAGAATGCAAAATTTCTGTTCTTACAAACCCATGAAGAGGCAGGCAAAGGCTGGGCCGAATTTCGTTCCCATGGCAACGTCCCTAATCTGAAGTAATGCTTATCCTCAAATGTGAAAAATGATTGGGCGTGAGTACCAGTTCAGCAAGACGTAGGAGAGTTCTAATAGGTGGGAGGGACTTGGTGGTCCGTAGTGCCAAGAAATGCTCAAGCGCTTTAGTCCGGCATCATGTGGAATTGATGTGTAGAGAGAGGAGAATCCATAGTAAAAACCAAAGCGTTCATTCTCTGTGAATTTGAAAGCTATCAAAGATGTGAAGCGCATGTGATGAATCGTTCCGTAGGTAGGCAGAGCTTCCACCAATGGTCTCGGACAATCATCAAGATATGTGAGATCAAGGTTTGGCGGACAGCGATGTGCTGATTGATACAAGGGTAGTCCCGGGTATTCGGGTTGTGTATATTGGGCAGCATATTAAAACTGCGAAAGTAGTACGTGGATTGTTGTTGCTCAGGTTAGTTAGCATTTGGCGGGAGTTCTTCCTTTGTGATGATGAAGTTCGATGTACTGTAGCCTTGAGGAGACTTTGGTTGCTGTTAAGTCGGATCCTTTTTCAAGAGCTTGTATGAGAGCCATCCGATAGTTGTCTATTGGCTTCGGTGAGGTATAAGTCCTTCGCCAGACGATTCGGCTCCTCCTTTTGCTGCATGCTGTATTACTAAGTTGTTGTTTTCACGAAGAGACTTGTCGATGGTGTCATCTAGAACTCAATAACTCCAAAACCGTTGGTCATAGATGGTACAAACTATACATTTTTGGAATCCTTATGACTAGCCGGACATTAGGCAATAACAATCGAACATTATGAGCATTTTAAAAAGTTTGACCCCGGTGTACACTAAATTGGCCCCTATTGAAAACGTGAATACCATTTTGAAAGAGTCTTACGTACCTATCATATATATAGAGGTCCATACTACTACCAAAGGCAAACCTTGTCGTAGTGAGGGGCAACGAGATTTTGACCTGGGTCCTAGCTCCTCCACTAACTAAGTGCAAATTAATTAAATCGCCTACATATTCTTGTACATCTCTATACATGTCTACCTAAATTTATTTGTGTACATTTGGGACATGTCAAAATGCACTGCATAATACGCAAGGAAACTACCGATTGCCTGCCCTTCTTTAAAAAACCCCACACTGGCCTGTAAGTGATCATTATGCTACTCTCATTTAATCCTCTAAGACGATTTTTCCAAATCCAGCAATATCGGTTGTGAACTTTATTATTGCCCCTCATACATCAGAGCTTATACCTCCACGCAAATGGTATGGGGGGACATATGAGGTTGGATCGACTATAGTTCTGAGCCTTCAACCTTGCGTCTCCAACAGCGGCCGGTGCCATTACTTGGACCGGTTGAACGCATTTTGTTGGCGTGACACAGGTGACTTACAACATGCTCTGCGCCGGCCGATAGCTACCTATGAGGACGTGTTGGTGACCGATGGCAGTAGCGACCTTGGTGGCCTAGAGGGGTCAAATGTGACAACTGGCGGCACTGATGATTTGCAACAACCGATTGCATCTGAGGAGGATGAATCGGTGATTATGGGCAAAAGCAATATCAATAATGGAACCCGATCAATGCCGCCTTTAGTGAGTGGATCGAGAACTAGTGATGGGACTGTCCTGACTGCAATCTCACATATGCTCAACAGTTCAGAAGTTTCAGTCCTGAAAAAGGGGTGAACTTTGCTCCTTCACCAAACAACGTGCCTATTAAAGGTCCCAGGAAATGCAAATATCATTGATGTTGTTTGTGTCAAGTCTACAAGGAGGGACCAGAAAGCATTCAATATTTAGGTTGGTGATGACATCATTTGTGGTACCATTGATTTATCAAAGAGTAATAGAAAATTCCAGGTGACTGGTGTGTATCTATTCATGACACTGACTGATAATCAATCGTTTCACAAATGATGTCATTGGTAGTGCATTTTTTTTCTGGCCCTGTTATTGCAATGGAATGTCCTACAAAGATTTGGAGTAAGTTTATCATCTCATTTCCTGGGACCTTTAAGGAACCGATAACCGCTACTGAGTACGGTATCAAAGGGCTGTGTCATGGCGAAAGCAATTTGGTTCGCTATGATGTGCTTCGGGTTTTCAAGAAAGCCAAGCCACCCAATTCCAACAACTCCAGTAATAAGAAGAACGCTTTGGTCAATCTCAAGAGTAATGAGTCCATCATTGTCCTACCAGCGCCAAAGGTCGCTGGCACTGTGGTTCTGGGCAAACCAACTACATAGTAAATGGACGACTTGCTAATCAACATGATACATATCTAGTTGTCTCAAGAAGACCCAACTGCATCTCTTTGAACGGAAACTAGCAAAGCGTTTAGAGACTTGAAGAACCAAATATGTTGACTGTTACATCAAGCGAACACATCTGACTAACCTAGACATTCTGTATCACTACGACTGTATGGCCTTCCTAAGGTACATAAGGAGAATGCCTACATGCTCCTCTTCGGTTCGGCCGATTGTAACATAGAGAAGTTGATATGCGGATGAAGATCTTACTGAAGAGCACCTTGCAAACAGTTCCAACGGGTATTAAAATGAAATTTGAGATACTATCAGGAGTACTCTAAATCCAAAATGAAAGCACGTGTTCCCAACACTGTACCTCTACCTAAAATACATACCCAGATAGCAAGACTACACTGGGCCAATGTCGGCGATCATCGGATCGGTCGCCGCGGTTCGCAAGTCCACCCGTCGGACCAACGTTGGAGTGACATTGAATTTTACATGTAACTTTGCTTGGCAATACGCGGATTTTGGGTTTTCCTACCGGAAAACCTTTTGGTTCCGAAATTCTATGCATTGTGGGATAGGAATGCACCAAAGATTTATGAGTAGATAAAACAAATAGCGCATATATATTCATGGTGTTTTGGGTCATAATACGGTAATTTTTCTGTCATACTGTGCGAAAACCGTTGCTTACATACATTTTACCAGTAACGAGTATCTTTGATTGCCTTGTTATTTTGCGCCACAAAATGTGCGCAGTAGTTTTTAAAAGGAGGCGCACTAAACCGCGAGCGTGCATGGAGTGGATGACCGTATGACACAACACACATAGAATATATATCGTTGGTGCATTCCACTCCCACCATGCAAAGATTTCGGAACAAACTGATTTCCCGGTAGGACACCCAAATCCGCGTAATACACGCTGCCCCGACTTGGCCCAATTATTGTGAATTGGGGCGTGGGTCTTGGGACATCACATCTATTCCTAATGAACTTATTGATTAATTAAATCATTTTAATTCTTTACGAGCTGCTCTATGCACGTTTTCTTAATTAATGGACACATTTTTCTATTTAACCAGAACATGAATTGTGTTATGGCTCAACAGCGAAACAATGAGAGTATTGATGTTTTCCTTCCTTGATAAACACTACAGAATATACATTTTTTTTCCAAGCCAACACCTTTTCACATTGTCATTTTCTTACTAATTGTAAATCAACCTTGATGTTTATAGACAAAATTTCTCCCTACATAATTCAATACGTATGATGAAATGTCATGACCCTTTTCACTCCCTCACTCCCTCCTCCTTCCCTACAAAAATATTGATTAAATAAGAAATACTGTCATAATAAGTAATACATGTTGTCAAGAATTATACCTGTTTTGCCCAAATGGCCCAATGGTATTTTTTTTTCATTGGCTGACATTGGTCCTATGTTGGCCCAATGCCTGTTGGTCCAACTTGGGCCCATTGGACAAAGCACGTCGGTGTGGCCAATGGTCGTTTGCCACATTGGCCCAATGCCTAACTGTAGGACCCGCCATTGGCCAACAGTGTTTGGTTATCCTGGAAGGACAACCGCTGGGAATAACCAATTATACCTGTCAGCGGATGCAGTTGTCCAACATGGCAGATATCCCGCTTAGTTGATTTTTATCTCAACAAGCCTTTCGCTCAAGAAACATCATCGTACATCCAAGGCACTACACACTTCCTCAACATCATCCCCTGCTGCGGGGCCAATGTGTTGTGCACTTGGGCAACGTCCAACCCAAGCGAATATTCGGGTAGCGTTAGGAGGGGGAATATTACAATCTAAGTGCTGAAGGATTGTGCGCTTGCCAGCGCGGCCTAGGGGAAGCGAAATGATTGTAAGATTTCCTGATGGCGGCATAATAATAATGGGCAACAGCCTGTGATCTTGATGAAATGGCGCTATATAAAAGCCGGGTGTATTATTATTATCCATAAGGGACTTAAATCAGGCAGTCCCCCCCTTCCCAGAAATATGTTCCTATGTAATCAGATTTCAAGATCACTCTACACAATCATCATCTGCCATAAAGAAGGATCAAAGATGTCCAAGTTGCACTTAACAAACGCGAAAAAATCTCCACCAACTAAAGATCTCATCCGCCTCCTTAAATTAATCCTTACCTTGAATAACCTACAGTTTGATGGCTCCGTTTACAAACAATGTATGGAAACAGCCATGGGGACCCCAGCTGCAGTCAACTATGCGGTATTATTAACGGACCGGATAGAAAGGAAGATGTTGTCGTCATCCGCAACCAAACCTTTAATATGGTAGAGGTACATAGATGACGTCCTTTTCCTTTGGACACACGACGTTGAATCCCTGCTTGATTTCCAGAATCACCTCACCTCATCTAACGACACAATTAAATTCACTTTTGAGTACTCCAAAAAACAGGTCTACTTAGAAAATAACCAGTTGTCCACCAACTTCTTCAGCAAGCCAACCGACTCACATTCGTACCTACTTCGCACATCATGCCATCCACCACACATATTCAAGAGCATCATCTTCAGCCAAGCCCTCCGTATCAGAAGGATATACTCTGATACACGAGAAAATGAAAATCTCGCTGGGCAGGAAAAACCTCATATATAATTTGAAAGGTCAAATGCAAAACCTCATATGTGCATCTTCGGTAACATGGACAAAAAAACCTATTGTCCAGTGTTTGGTCAAATCAATTTGGTGGAAATGATGAGATGATGTTTAAAGAAGTACGTAAGACCTATTTTAAGTATTTTGTGATACTTTGCAAAACAATATCGCCAAATATGTCGTTTTGTCAGTGTTACCGAAAATGCACATATGAGGTTTTGCTCTTAGAGGTCAAATACACATATGAGGTTTTTCATGCCCAACGACGATATATATATACAATGACAATAGTAATCAGTACACTCAAGAATGTTCTTATGAATACAGATTATTGAGGCATTTTATTTAACTTGACGTTCTTATCATCTTTAAATAAATTGGGAAGTTGATTAGTCAAATATATTTTAAAATTAACTTATTCTTGCGATTTTCCACTAGGTTTTAATTGAAATTTATGTTTAAAATTAACAGTATGGAGCAAATTAAAATCGGAAATCTTCAAAGCCGTTTTCGTCGAAATGACATCAGTATGTGACGCGACCGACGATATATCCAAAATTAAAAGAAGCGTTACAATTCAAAGACTGCCAAAATCAGTCCCTCGACAAAATCTACGGGAATTCGAAAGCGTGTTACGTGAAATATCTCTAAAACGTCATTTTGGAAAAAATAAAATTTGGCACCCATGTTTCTTTCACCAATACCAACATTCCACGAAAATTTCAACAAAATCTGGGCATGCGCCGCCGTAGCCAATGATCCAAACTTAATTATGCATGCTAGTTGTTTATACGTTGATACACTGACTTGGTACTGTTACTTGCATTAAGTCAGTGGGTAAGAGTGGAACTTTCACAAGCAACATGTCATCTGAGGTAGTCGTACTCAAGCGTCAATTAGGCCTATGGAGCTGTGTTGGTATGGTAGTTGGAATTATCATTGGCTCCGGGATATTCGTAGCTCCTAAAGGAATTCTGCAGAATGCAGGGGGATCTGTAGGTTGGGCGCTCGTGATATGGGTTGTTAGTGGAGTAATGTCGATGTTTGGTGCTCTCTGCATGGCCGAACTGAGTACAACTTTCCCTAGGTCTGGGGGTGATTTCATGTATATCATGATAGGACTTAATAAGATGCTGGAATTTCTTCGGGTCTTTACCCTTATCGGCATTATCCGTCCATCGTCAACAGCCGTTGTATCAATGACTATGGGTCATTACTTATTGGCGCCAATTTTTGGTGATTGCGGCCCAGAGAGTCAACCCCCAGAAAGTGCTGTAAAATTGTTAGCTGCACTTATGTTATGTAAGTACTGTCAGTCAGTCGGCGAAACCAACATATTAATATTTGATGTAGTTTTTTTTTTGGGGGGGGGTTGTCTCTACGTCTCTTTTTTGCGGTGATCGTCATGTTGGTAGTCATTTTTTTCTAAAAGGACGTTAGGCACATTGGCCTGCATTTTAAAATTAGTAACAATTGCCAGTGAGTAACATGATATTTTACATATATACGGCCTAAAACTTGTACAAGGAAAGTCATGGGTGCAGAGCCGTCTTTTATCTGTGCTTTTGAAACATATTCGACCGTAGTCATTCAGGGCTATAGCTTAGACCGAGTACCTATTGTAAAAAGTGTCGTACTAAATGCAAATCCATCGTGTACTAACAAGTATAGAGAGACATTCACATTTTTGATACTGTAGAGGATTGAAATTAACGATTAATCTGGGATTAAATGTCTAAATACAACATTCATCCCATAGCGTGGGAGCTAGCAGGCATTTGTAATACATAGGATTGTGCAGCCAGCTGCCACCTAGATGAAGCGAAATGATTGTGACGATTTTCTGATGGCAGGGTAATAATGGCAATCAACGCATTGGGACTTTGTGTGTAAAGCGCTATATAAGAATGGTTGTATTATTGTTATTATTATTATTTGTGTTCAAAACATATGTTTTACTTTCATAAAGTTCATAATGTAACAAGCAAGTTGCAACCCAACGCATTTACAATTTTACGTAACATGCAGTCTGTCAATGACTTAGTCATAGTTTTATCTTATATCGGCTGTTATGACTTCTCGTGGATAAATAAATGAGCCTTGTGCACAAATGATCTGAATTTTAAATAATAAAACAGATGATTTGTAATCGGTTTGGTTCAAGAATTTGGTATGTCCAAAAACAATATTACATATATTAAAATTACACACAATTAGTAAAGAGAGAATACTTAGAGTTCACTAGTGTCATGTGTTGAAAGCGTTGCAGTTCAACGATGATATGTCCTCACAGCGAACTGCTGTCGCTAATGTCCTCATAATAGGACCACAAACTGGAATCCCTTTTTGATTCTAAAACTGAAGCTCTTCTGGCTTAAAAGACGACAACAGACAGTTTAATTAGCTTTCAAGCTCCGGCGGTCTCCAAAGTATTATAAATCTTGGCACTATGCAAGAACAAATCTACCATTATTGTATATTAAAACTAGCTATAACTATACTGTATAGCTTCCTGGTTACTACTACTGGCCGAGAGTCCTTCCAGTGACAAGTATTTAACTTCTCACAGCTAGATTCCCCTTTCTAACAATAATTACATCATCATCATGCATAAACATAACCTAGCACTGTCAAATCAGATTTACCAAAAATTACATCATCTGAATGGCATCATTTCACATTTATAACATCATGGGGGAATCCCCAGATTTTGCAATATGTTTTTCTTAAAGCATAAACAAGTTGACTCAGTTTCTAAGTTTACATCTTGGGGAATCCCACGCACCTCTTGCTAGATGTGAATAACAGGTGCATTTTGCACAAACAACACTAGGGGAATTCCATTTCTCTTGCACAATCTATCTTGTAAATAACACCTGGTCTTATCTCAATATGGCAAAAGGGGATTTCCATAATAAACAAAGTGCTTTTCCATGAGAAACCTTTTCCTCAATTAAAAATTAATATTTTTAATCACAAAAATTGAGGCTATATAATATCCTCCCCCTTAAAAGAAAATTTGAATGAAATGAAAATGTTCCAAAATCTGGCTTGATACCTTTAACCATTGTGTGGTTAATTTTACATACAGTTTACACAGTGCAAATTTTACACTTATAATGTTCTTGAATTGCTGCTTTCAGTCTATATTACAAGTTGTAATATTAAATTTCTGAACAAAATTTAGGCAGCTCTGGACACTTTTCCTTTGATATGTCTTATGTCCAGATTGTATTCTTGTAGAGTTAAACTCCACTTGACAAGTCTCTGATTTCTATTTTTCATCTTGTGGATGAAAGCATTGTGATCCGTGCACACTAGAACTGGGTGCACTGTTGTACTCAAGTACACTTCAAAATTTTGCAATGAAAATAGCAATGCAAGACATTCTTTCTCAATTGTTGAGTAGTTTTTTCTGATGTTTGTCAAACTTCTTTGAGAAATAACATACATGATGATCTACATCATTTTCATCTGCTTGCATGAGAACTCCACCACAGCCTACATCACTGGCATCAACTGCCAACTTGAATTGTTTCTGGAAGTCTGCCGCAATCAAAACTGGCGCATTCATTAAAATAGACTTGATTTTCTCAAACGCTTTTTGGCATTGCTCTGACCAGACAAATTTTGCGTTTTTCTTCAAAAAGTTGGTCAACGGACACGCAATTTATGAGAAATTTGGACAGTATTTTCTGTAATACCCGACCATACCTAAGAATCTCATGAGATCTCTTTTGCTTTGGGGTGTGGGGAATTTCTCAATTGCTTCAACTTTTGCAGTGATTGGCCTAATTTGCCTTTGTCCTACAACATGCCCTAAGTATGTGACATTTGCATGGCAAAATTCACTTTTCACCAGATTCACAGTCAAACCTGCTTGAGATAGTTTCTCAAACAATTGATGGTGCTGTCTCATGTGTTCTTCCCATGTCTCGCTGTATACAAGGAGATCATCCACATAGGCTTCACAATTTTCTATGTCTGCGACTACTCTGTTCACTAGTCTTTGAAATGTCAGAATTTTTGAGACCAAATGCCATTCTTTTGTATTTGTACATGCCATCGGGCGTACAAAGGCTGAAATTTCTTTGGCACGGTCAGTGAGGGGAACTTGCCAATACCCCTTTAACAAATCAAATTTGGCATTTCCAACTCTATATCTGCAATCATCAATCCGTGGGATCGGATATGAGTCGGTTTTGGAGCAAAGGTTGACTTTCCGAAAATCTGTGACAAAACGAAATGAACCATCAGGTTTGGGAACCAGAATACATGGGGAGCTCCATTCACTATTGCTCTGTTCTACTATTCCTTTGTCTAACATGTATTTCACCTCATTTCTGACATGTTGCAACTTGATTGAATTCATCCTATAAGGATGTTGCTTTATAGGCTCGGAGTCACCTACATCAATGTCATGGGTTATGACATGTGTCTCACTGGGTACATCAGGAAATATCGTCATTGGGCAGGAAAAACCTCATATGTGCATTTGACCTCTAAGAGCAAAACCTCATATGTGTATTTTCGGTAACGCTGACAAAACGACCCGTTTGGCGATATTGTCGTTTTGCAAAGTATCGCAAAATACTTAAAATAGATCTTACGTATTTCTTTAAACATCACTTCATCATTTCCACCAACTTGATTTGACCAAACACTGGACAATAGGTTGGTTTGTTCATGTTACCGAAGTTGCACATATGAGGTTTTGCATTTGACCGTTCAAATTATATATGAGTTTTTTCCTGTCCAGCGTCGATATATTTTCCCACTCATGAATTAACTCTTTCATTTCAGCTTTGTTGAGTTTCTGGGAGATGACCCAGTTTCTTGTCTAAATTGGCAAGTATGTCAGAATTTTGCAATTTGACACCATAATCATTTTCTGTGTTTACAGTGCTGCCTTGTTCAGGTACTGACTCTGTGATGTCATCATTTGCACACTCATCACTAACACTGGATGACACCACACACGCAGGCTTTACGTTATCCCTTTCATTATACTCTTTAAGCATATTTATGTGACATAATTGTCGACTTTTACGTCTATAAACTGGGGTTTTGATCACATAGTCACGGTCTCCCACTTTGTTCTCAATCTCATATGGTCCAGAATACTTGGCTTGCAAAGGATGCCCTTGTATTGGAAAAAAGTGCCAAAACTGTGTCATCTGGTTTGAATATGTCATCTGGTTTGAATACTCTGTTCCTGGCATCTTTGTCATACCATGTTTTCATTTTTGCCTGGCTCTGTTTGAGATTTTGTTTGGCAATTTCTGTGGCTCTTTGGAGCCTGTGTCTGAATTGAGACACATAGTCTAACAAATTCACATCAGGATTTTCACACAACTACTTTTCTTTCAGTAGTTTCAATTGTCCCCTTACTTTGTGACCAAACACCAACTCAAATGGACTGAATCCTAATGACTCTTGTACAGCCTCCCTGGTAGCAAATTACAGGGGATTAACTCCATCATCCCAATCCCTCTCAAATTAAAAACAATAGGTTATGATCATTGTTTTCAATGTTTGATGGTACCTCTCTAGGCCCCCTGGGATTCTGAGTGGTATATGTTGTAGAACTTTACTGGGAAATTCCCAACTGGTCCATGACTTGTTGGAACAAACCTTACATTAAATTTGATCCTTGATCAGACTGAATTGATTTAGGAAGACCTACTAGGGTGAAAAAAAAAACTTTGTTAGAGCTTTCACTATATTCTGTGCCCTAATATTTCTCAAGGGTATAGCCTCAGGGAATATTGTGGAAGCACACATGATGGTCAGTAAATACTGATTTCCTGACTTGGTCTTTGCAAGCGGTCCTACGCAATCTACTAAGACCCCACTAAATGGCTCATCAAATGCTGGTATTGGTTGCAAGGGAGCAGTAGGAATTTTCTGATTGTGCTTGCCCACCATTTGACACGTGTGACAAGTCTTACAATACTCAGACACGTCTTTTCTGAGTGTAGGCCACAAAAAATGACTCTAAAAATTCTGTCATGTGTTTTTCTCACACCTAATTAAGTGTCCTGCCATGGGACTATCATGGGCTATGTCTATCACTTCCCTATGGTATGCCGTTGGCGTAACAACTTGATGCACAACCTTCCATTCTTTATCTACAAGTGCATCGGGTGGCCGTCATTGTCTCATGAGGACACCATTTTGCTTGTAGAAACAAACAGGAATTTGTTCGGCCGGCTTACTGTTGCGTCAATGCCCTCTCACCTAATTTCCTAAGTGATTCGTCATTGTGTTGCTCAGTAACCAGCTTGTCATGGCTTAAAAGGTCTCCTTTATAGTCCCAAACTCTATCATGCTCAGCGGCTGGATTTTCATTGTTACCAGCTTGCCACTTTGTTTGTGTTCAGGGGCTGGATTTTCACTACATGTGAATTTAGTCTCCCCTGAAGAGGGAAGATGACCTCCAAATTCCTCTAATTTTGAGAGAAAGGTATCCTCTAAATTTGGGACCAAGTCATCCTCGACGCTCTTCCTATATGAATGAGTATTTTGACTCATCACCTGCTCACTGTTTTCCTGTGAGGCTCTTCTAGTTATTGACCTAGTTACTCCACATGCTGGGAAAATGTCTATTTCCTCATCAAATTCATCCACTGTACAGGGCACCTGGGAAACAATGGGATCTGGGAGTTAGTCTTTCCCCCCTGCCAAATCATTCCCTAACAACATGGATACCCCTTTTACTGGGAGTTCTTGTCTAACTCCAATTGTGACAGTTCCAGAAACCAAGTCTGATTTCAAATCCATACCTATCCCCTGAATCAATGCACTAGTTCCTATGGAACTCTCAATATCAAATGGAAGTGCATCTTCCAATATCATAGACTGTGTACAGCACGTGTCCCGCATGATTCTAATGGGATTCGGATCTAAACTATCACCTTAAAAGTGAGACAAATCCCTCCAAACAAAAGGCTTAAAGTCATCCCTTACTTTTTCTGTGTCAATTTCCTTTTGTGGAATTTCTTGTTTTTGAACAGAAGAATGAACTTTTGACATCAAAGTAACTGCACAACCTATTGGTTTTGACTCACTTTTGGCTCTCCCCATTTTGGGCGTATAGCCATGTAGCTCCCAAAACCGTGACTTTGTATGTCCTGGCTTTTACAGTGATGGCATGTGAACTGTGATTTGGGTCCCATCCCATGCTTCTGATTAACACCATTGTGATTGTACTCTACAACACAATATAATATTGACTTGAACCAAACTACAAAGTAATACATGTAATACACAAACAATTTTGTATGCCAAAATGTGCACAATGATTACAATTGTTTACACTTTTTAGGTGTGTAAATTTTGAACAATATAAGGCTCAAATTTATCTCAATTCAATTCTCGAAGACGAGCCCCCAATTCTGTTATGACGTCTCGTGGACATCAAAGGTCAGAAATACCTTACAAACACAAACCTTGTGCACAAATGATCTGAATTTTATATAATAAAACAGATTTAATGATTTGTAATCGGTTTGGTTTAAGAATTTGGTATGTCCAAAAACAATATTACATATATTAAAATTACACACAATTAGTTAAAGGTGCGTGTTCCGATCGTCTTTGGGACCCCCCTGATTTTCCCGGAAGTAGTATCGATTTTGATATCAGATGAAAGGTCGTATTTTTCTCATTGTCGTCCTGAAATTTGAGCCCTCAAATCCATTTCATTCTCAAGATATAACCGAAAAACCGCCGTTTTAGTGGTTAACCATCAAAATTAGCACAGTATTGAATAGGGCTTTGCAATATGCATTATTGCTTCTACCGTCAAAACCGCAAACTTGTTTCCCACGGTACTTGACAGGGCGTACGGGCGAGTGCCAGGCTCTCATATCAAGCATAGAACACAATAGGCATAAATCGGAACAAGCACCTTTAAGAGAGAATACTTAGAGTTCACTAGTGTCCTGTGTTGAAAGCGTTGCAGTTCCACGATGATATGTCCTCACAGCGAAGACTCCAAAATGACAGCACATAAGTTCACATAAATATCCATGGTATATTCCATGCGAATCTTCTGAGTCTTGAAGGTAATTTTGTCCAGCAGTTCAAGACGACGGGGTTTTTCCCTCGACGACACTAATATCATGCACTACAATCCGGGTATTCTACCACCATCAGTCTGTCGCTAATGTCCTCATATAGGACCACAAACTGGAATCCCTTTTTGATTCCAAAATTGAAGCTCTTCTGGCTTAAAAGACGACAACAGACAGTTTAATTAGCTTTCATGCTCCGGCGATCTCCAAAGTAGTATAAATCCTAGCACTATGCAAGAACAAATCAACCATTATTGTCGATTAAAACTTGCTATAACTATACTGTATAGCTTCCTGGTTACTACTGCTGGCCGAGAGTCCTTCCAGTGACAAGTATTTAACTTCTCACAGCTAGATTCCCCTTTCTAACAATAATCATTAGATCATCATCATCATCTGAATTACAACATTTCACATTTATGACATCATGGAGCAATCCCCAGATTTTGCAATATGTTTTTCTTAAAGCATAAACAAGTTGACTCAGTTTCCAGGTTTACATCTTGGGGAATCCCAAGTTTACACAAAATTTCATTTAAGCTTCTACAAGACGTTTCTTTGTCAAAGACTAAGTTTTAAGAAGTCGCGGAGGAGTGAAACTCAGAGAGGTTCAAGTTCGTCCCTTTAGCTGGTAATACCTTTCCACAGAGTAATACAGTTACAATGTCTGTACCATAGACTACAAGATGTAAGATTACAACATTGTGGCAAGATGTCATCCCTTTCCTAGACCTCCATAAATCTACAAACTCATTATATTAGTACATCAAAAAATACATATACTCCATCATAGAAGCATTACCGTTTAGTGATACCATATCATTTATTAAAAACATAATTTCAGTAGTCCGTATGTAATTTCTTTGCAAAGGTTGACGTACCGTGCTATGATTGGTAAACGGTTTTTCATGGACGCATACGTGAGTTAATAATAACGATGCACTGTGAACTTGGAGAACGGGGTTGGCTCATATTATTTCCACATTCCATGAGCCATTTCAAGCTAGTGGCAATTTGCTCAAGTGGCAGGAGATTTCACAAATGTCTACTGGAATTTGGGACAAGATGAATATTTTTCGCGCTTCAAAACCGAATACGTAAAGAATCTGAGTAGACTGTTTTGTTTTATTTCGGCAAGAGTTCCATATGTAAGCCCCCTGAAAGTTGTACATGTACCATGTTTTCCATAAGGGTAGGGGGTTTGGTTAGTGTAGACCCTAAACTATAATTTTGTCCCTGTAGAATTTTAAAAGAGATGACATATAATCAGGTAGAACCTTCATGTGACCGTAAAGTGAAGTATGGCAACAATTTTTTTTGCTGAAAATGATAGATTAGGGTGTGCTTAGAATAAGAATCTGCCGGGTGCCCCCTGGGCATCCTGAGCATTTTGAGAAATCCCAAGGATGGCGTCGCCATAAATGATAACTAATCTATTCAACCCTATAATTGATCAAACTATGGAGTTAATAGATAACTATAGGATAAATGAACAAGTGTATGGCACTTGTAACATTAAGTATACTTCAAATTCAAAATGGAGCCAAGCCAATAAGTTTTTAAAATAGCCTATAACCGCAAATACCTGCGATAAAAATTAGACGAGAAGGACGTAGGTTATGTTGCTAGACACAAATTAAAGTATTTCTGATACTTTAAAATTGTAACATGACGTCAATCAATATGGCAGCCAAACGTGAACATCTTGGTCAAAAAAATACTTAGCAAAAATTTATAAGTATTACAGACTTAAAATGCGAAATCTGTGTTAATGGAAATTAAATACCTTTGTCCAACAATGTACAACATGCATTTCAATTTGTTTTACATGCGCCAAAATCGAAATAAAACTAATTATGGTCAAAGTTGTCAAAAATACCATAGGGAATTAATTTTTTCACATATATTGCAACTCATTTTATTTGACCCATTTTTATTTTATCCGGAGTACTGGTATCACAAATTGATATGATATAGGCACATTTCTAATGTTTCATTGACCCAATAATTTTTACTGAAGGTACGTAATTTAGGACATTTGTGTCAAGGATTTTTTGAAGATCTTCAGTTTTGGGCTGCCATATTGGAGTCATGTTACAACTTAAAGTATCAGAAATACATTTATTTGTCTACAAACCTCATCTAAGGACTATGTTATTTTTATCGCAGGTATTTCTGTTAATTATGGAATATTTTAAAAATTATTAAGATTTGGCTCCATTTTAAATTTGGAGTATGACTCAAGTTACAAGTGCCACGCATTTGGTCATTGGGTCCTATTAGTATATAGAGTAATCAATAGTTTGACTATAGGGTTGAATAGATAATTATTCATTTATGGCGACACCATCTTGGATTTCTCAAATGCTCAAGGATGCCCCAGGTTGGCACCCGGCAGATTATAATTCTACACACCCTTTCTATCATTTGCAGCAAAACAATGTGTCCATACTCAATTTACGGTCATGCCATAAGTTGGACCATGGCTACCTGACTATATAAAACTCTTTCCAATTTTTCTAACGCTAGTTGCGATTCGAGCTCTTTTCTTCATATTCCACAGCTGTTTGGGTACATAGACGGGTCACCCCACTTTTATCAGTATCAACAGAAAAAGATAAATAAGTCGAAGCCATGCAATAAACATGCTATACTGCTACGCACACATTTATCAAACCAAAGTATTTTGTACACACAAAACTTAATGTGTCCAAGTATAAAATATTGTTACCACACGGTTCGTTCGGGCGTGCAAGTCCAAAATCACAGTGGGAAGATCCGTCTGTAACCAGCTGATAGTTTCGTCATCCAGGTTGATCAGGACTGGGATTCCTCTTGGGACTGTAGACCTCACAGTCATCTTTAGATGTGGCTACTGGTTTGTGGCTTCACAATCGCAGTTGGTGAAAGTTCTACTCCGATCTGTGAAGGAAGTTCTTGGTACCGACCAATGCCAGTTCTGAGTCTTGTGCAGTTGACCCATGGTTTCCTATCAAGGTCACAGACATTGGGCTTGCTAGTGGCGGGGGGGTGGGTGGGGGGGGGGGTGTTGTACAAAGGCTTAGGTTCACGTAGAGGATGACCACTCATACCAGCTGTCATGGATCCGCCACTGTCGATAGGGATACTGTGACTGCAGTTTCATGGATTGGGTAGAAAGTATCCGTGGAATTCTTGATCCTCAAGGGTGTTGGTGGGGGATTGGCTACAGGTTATCACATTTCTTGGCGAGCTTGATCGTCTGAAGGTTCCTCCTAAGGGTTTGCAGGAGCTATGCCAGACAAATTGGAAGATATTCTAAGGCGTCGCCAAAAGGCAACACCATAAACAAGTCTCATGCATAATTCGAACTAATCAAATTTGTGTGATGTACCTGTGACTCCATACTGGTGCCAGCTTTCAGCAGTGGAGTTATGCCAAGGCAACAGTGATGTATGTAAGGTGTCAAACGAGCACCCCATTCCAGTTGACACGATAATGCACGTCTTGGCAGCGAATGACTTGGTGTGTTGATTGAAATAAGGCTGCGGTCCATTGTGACGCCAAGGTACTTTCGGTGTTGGGTCATGTGACAGATTTTCTCCATCTAGAGTGATGCTAAGTTCTCTTTTTGCGCATCGTTGAAGGTGGAAAACAGAGCTGACGGTCTTGGGTTGCTGAGTTTCAAGTGCCATCGGGAAGAATTGGCTTACAGTGATAGTCTTCTGCAACAATGTTTCTGAGGACCTAAAAGGACTCAGCAGCAGCTAATCCAAGTGCCGTGTCGTCTGAGTAGGAGTATGTGAACAATCTCCCTTTGGCATGTATCTGAGACGTAGATGTTGAAGAGATTGGGTGCCAGGACACAACCTTGACACATTCCGAAGTTTGTAATCTGTCTTGGGGGAGCAGCAATAATGATCTGACAAGCTTGACATCAGGGAAGATTTTGAGTAGCTTGAGTAGAGGACCTCGATGCAAGACTGTATCGTACGCAGCAGTTAGGTATATGAAGATGCTCCAAACTTCTGCTTCTTATGGGAGGCTGTCTCGATGTCATAACTAGTCTTGCTATCTGCTCAGTTGTTGATTTACCCCTTCGAAATCAAGCTGTGTGCGGGGTCATTTGCTTGACCATATCATTGATCCTGTCGAGTATCAGACGCTCAATCAGCTTATAGATGTGAGACAGTAGCGAGATGGGTCTGTAAATCCGCAGTGTTAACACATTCAAGTGTATAAAATTCTGAACAGTAAGGTTCAAATTTAGCTCAATTCAATTCGCGGTTAAGAGCCCCCAATTTCTGTTACGGCATCACAAAGATGACAAGATCAGCAATATCCTTTAAACACAAACAATTGAAGCAGTGTGCCAAATGATCTGAATTTTATATAATAACACAATTTATCCGTATTTTTTGTCAAATAGGTTCTATAGGTCTCTTGGCGGGACAAATATTCGCAGTATCAGTCCAGGATATGTAAAACTATCCACATGAATTACAACTGTCGAAAATGTCTACTTCTAGTACCCACATTTGGAATCTTATTTTGATTCACAGCTCTTTTGGTTTCAAAAACGAGAGAAGACTAAATATTGATTTACGGCGGGGTTACGCTCATGTGATATCCATAAAACTATAAATCCCGGTACTGCACCGATTTATAACTCTGCAGATCAAATGTAACTACTGGAAAAGATCTTTCCAGTGAGCACTATTTATATTTTCAAAGCTAACTTTCCCATATCTAAGATAGGCATTACGTCCCCTAAATAATCAAATTGGATCTCACATTAACCCTTGTCTTACCAGCCTTTTTTTGTAACATGGTTTACCAATGGGGGAGGTAACCACGAGAATTTGATATAACGAGAATTCGTTATCAGCATCCGATGCTTATGATTTTGATACCAGTGGATAAACAAATTATATCATCTCAAGAATCCTAAACAAACAACAATCAACCTCTTCCCAACTAAACAAGACTACCTTTCTTTTCAATCGGCTGCAGTCCCTTGTTAAAATTACAAGACAAGAGATGCTCAATCGCCGAGCATTAGGCGATCAAGCATGTCACTTGTTCAGTTCTCAATCAGTCGCAGACCTTAACTTGACAGCACAAGTTGCTGTCAAGACTTCAAGTCGGCGACTTATCTTCTGTAGTCGCCGCGTTTAGTCGCCGATTCAACATGTCCGTTGCTTGAATTTTTCTCCGTATTCTTTCTTCTTCTTTCTCTCACCGCTCGGAAGGCAAGCTCATTGCCGACCACTTTCCAACTGCACACCACTCATGATGCGCACCAACTCATCGGCTACCGCTTTCAAACCGCTCGTGTTCAAGTCGACTTTCTCGATTTCCAAAACCCGCCCCGATTTTTTTAAGCTGCAAGAAAAAATCGTGGTGGGTTTTTTTCACATTTGCCACGTGCTCCCGACCACACAAGACTGCAGAAGACTGTACAGGACAGTCCCATACTACACCTGATAAAGGAAAATTACTCACGATTTTCGAAAAAATGGCCATTCGGCACCAGTCTTGAGCAGTCTGGAAGCGATTTTCTAGCAAAAAATGGGTAAGACTACAGACGACTGCACAAAACAGGCCCAGACCTTGCAAGAACTAAAATGAACAAGAAAAACTGCTCACGATTTTCGAAAATTGGCAAACCGTCACGATTTTTTCTTGCAGCTTAAGGCTCAGTCACACAACCGATTTTTGCTAGAAAACCACTTCCAAATTTGCCACGTGCTCCCGACCACACAAGACTGCAGAAGACTGTATATAGGACAGTCCCAGACTTGGCCAAAACTACACCTGAAAAAGGAAAATTACTCACGATTTTTGAAAAAATGGCCAATCGGCACCAGTCTTAAGCAGTCTGGAAGCGGTTTTCTAGCAAATAATGGGTAAGACTACAGACGACTGCACAAAACAGGCCCAGATCTTGCCAGAACTACACATGAAAAAGAAAAACTGCTCACGATTTTCGAAAATTGGCCAATCGACACCAGTCTGGAGCAGTCTGGAAGTGGTTTTCTATCAAAAAATCGGCTGTGTGACTAAGCCTTAATATGCGACCGTTACCAGCAAATAACATAGAGGTGTCCGTCCTATTACAAATTGACAAATCAGTAATAATACAGGTATAGGTGTGTTTCAAAATCTTTTAATGACGAGTATTAGTCGGCTGTGAGCCCCGGTAGCAATGGGTTCGGATAAAAAACAAACTCCAACTTATTTTTCTATCATACCTGGTTCATCGATATATTTGGCCATTGATGGATTTTCGGAGGTATACTGATGATGACCACATTAAAGGAATAAAACAGTGATACTAATTGAAGTACCTAACATTTCAGGTTGAACTGCAGGACAAACTGAGGAAGGTGATTGCAATTTATTAACTCGTCTTTCCAACATGTATCCCCCAATAGATTTTCATACAATCGAAACCCTCAACTTTGAACTTTTGTATGCGAACGAAACCTTATATGTTATTTTTTTGGAACAATCCTGAGAGGAAGATTCAACCCTGTAAATGTGCAATGATGAGGGAAAAGATAAGCAAAGGGTAAAAGAGAGGGGGGAGAAAAGGACCGAGAGAGATGGAGCGCGAGAGAGTGAGTGTGTGTGAGAGAGAGAGAGGAGGAGAAAAAAAGATTAGAAGCGAAAAAGGCAGGCGAAATGTTAACAATAAACAAAGGACTTATTACTCTTTCACATATAGTCAACTTGTATTCTTCTACATCAAGTGTAAGAAGACGACAACTAAGGTTTAATTGTCACCCCAACAAAAAACTTTCAAGGCGCTTACCGATGTGAATCTCCGATGTTAGCAAGCTACCGCTCGCCTTTTACTCAGGGCTTTTTGCATACGCTGGATTGGTAAAGCTACATTGAACTATTCAGGTCCTTAAACGTATCGCACTGAATAAAAGGAAAGAAAAGGGCGTAGCTTTAGAAAATGATAGAATAAACATTCAAATTTAATGAAATCAATATGCCGTTTTCAGCTGCTGTCTTTTCCGCTTTTTCAGAGTCAATGACCCCCAATGTTTCACACATACTTCTTTCTGAATATAAAAAAAATAGCAGTTATACTAGATTTCAAATCAAGTGAGACTTCGTTCATATTTCGATGAGGATGATATGCTAGGGGTCACTCCCTGCCATGGGATACTAGGCAGTTGTTGCAATTACAAAACATAGTGTGCCCATGGTACAAGTCACTGTCTAGGAATCGGATTATGGAAAACTGGTGCATCTTCTACATGGGTGTTAAACACTTAAATGACCGGGGGGTCCTAGGGACACTCAAAATTTATTTTTGCGCTGGCGCTTTACGCGTGGGATTTTGCGCCGAAATGTTTTGTAATTGTATGACTTTTAAAGGCGCTTCTTTGATACCAACAAATGAAATCGGCAGCCGTTAATGAGTTAATTAGTGAGGGTACCATGGACCCCCCCCAGGGCACTAACGGAAGTCAAATGACAATATTTAAAAAAATCAAAGACCGAAGTTATTTTTTTTTTTGCTGATATATGTTCACACATACATCATACACATGTATAAGGTAAACATTAATAGAAACATAAAAATAATTAAACCCTTTATGTGCTGAAAACAATTTCATGTGGAGTTGCTACACCGTTACTGTACAAAGTCTATTGGGAAAATGACGTGTATTGGAACAACCGTTAAAAATACAGATTCCTAAAACTGCAAGTTTTGTTAAATATATGTTAATTGGGTCGTCTAGCGTAGATATCAACATATAAAATAAGTTTTCAAACGGTTTGATGTAAGCGCAAGGCTCATTTAAATTTCCGTCTTTGTGGCCCATTTTCGCGTGTTAAAAAAACCATATTTTGCCCCTAATTTGCAGCGCAAATAACATTTTATGCTGATTTGGAATTGTCTTATGACCTTCACATGTGTATAAAATTTGTGCAAAAATCCCTCGGAGATGGTTTCCGTAGAGTGAAAACCCCTTGGTCACTAAAGTGTTAAGCAATAATAGCACAATTTGTGAAGAGCGCACCCAATTTACACAAATGTTGAGCTTTTGTTACACGGTTTGCATTGTAACTGGCTCGTAACTATACCTGTGAATGGTTAAGCTCGAAAAGTCTATGTGCCGCAAAATAAGCAATTTCGTAATTAGAATAAGTAATCGGAGATCTCCGATAATAATTCACGGCGGCTGGAAACGGCCTTCCAATATTGAATAGCCGGGAATGGCGAATGCATGTAGTGTCTTACGCTAGCCATGTTTATTTGATTTCCGGTAAGTCAAGTTAAGTTCCATTTTCTTTGGGTGGTACTATTTAATCAGCGACGGAGATAAAATTAGCATTTCCAGCTCTGCCGTTAAGTACAATCTGGGATCCCAATTCTATTACAAAATCGCTTATTTGGATGATAATACGCATTTTGAGCATTCCTAGTAGCTTAAGCTCTAATTTGCATTAAACAAAATGGCCGCCATTGAAATGGCTCCATAACTGTTGTAGCAATATCGTGTCATTTAGAGGAATTCTTGTAGTGGAATAAAAACGCTAACATGACGTGTTTGACAATGGACAACCACCAGAATCGATTCATACATTTTAAATTAAACCTAATCTGCTAACCAAAATGCGGCCATTTAATAATTTTGAGACACTTTGACTTTAACAGTCAATTTCAAAGATAACATGGATGAACAAACCCTTTAAAGTTTCACAATTACAATCTTGTACTAATATAACATAAATTAGTTTACACACAGACGTCAAAAGGTGACACCTAAGCATGCTAATTTGACATAAACAAAATGGGCCGCCTTTGAAATTTCATCATAATTAGTTGCGGCCATTCCTGTCTTGTAGAGATTCTTTTAGTGAAAATATGCTAACACGAGGTGGTTGATAATGGACAACCACAGACTCAAAGCCATGCATTTTTAATTAATATATTTGCAGAAATCCAAAATGGCCGCCATTTCGTAAATTGAGCATAATTTGACTTTAATAAGCATGGTCAAGGTATCACCTGGATGAATCTTACAACCTTAAGTTTACAATTACAATATTGCACTAGTACAATTATAATCATGTGGTAGCAAGACTCAAGGTGACAAGTGAGCATGCTAATTTGCATAAACAAAATGGCCACCATGGACTTGCGCCATAACTAGTTGCAGCCATATCCTGACTCATAGAAGAAATATTTTAGGTACAAACGTAAAGAGTGTTGATTAAACACAACCAAAGTGAATTAATAGCCATCCATTTGAAAATAAATCTAATTTGCATATCCAAAACGATCGCCATGTGCAAATTAGCATTCGTGTACTTGGCGTTGCTTTTTGAATGTAGCCACTTTGAATCATGGGCGTTTCGTTTGAAGGTTAAGGTATGTACATCAGAAAAATAGGTCTATATACATAATTTTAAAGCACTTAATTTGCATATAGAATATTTGAGGATCCATTCTGTAATACAATGTGTTTCAGTAGTTATATCAATAAATAGAGATGCATGACATTATTTGGCCATAATAACATTTATCTTACCAACGCCATATACATAATATTCACAATTCACAAAGTTCTCATTACAAGTATTTGGCAATCCTCGTATTTTGTCGTCCTTTACTAGTCTGTCTCTTCCTCGTCCCGACATTCATCATCAGAACTGTCCAATTTAATAACCAACTTTCATGTTTTCACATGTCGATACCTTGCACAAATCCATGTGAGCAGGAAATCCAATTAGCCATACTCACAGTCTGAGCAAACGTGCACTTCTTGGGGAAAGGTATGGCAGGGTAAGAAGTCTGCTGCCAGTTGCCATCACCACTGATGATCCAATACCATAGGACGTGCAATCCATCCATGACCATGGGCTTTGAACTGTCTGGAGGAGAGGCTCTACGGCACCATATAGTTTGCCCCCCTCTGCATGAAGGGTTAGGCAGTCCTCAAACAATTTAGTACTGCAAGGTGTTCTCATCTTTGGATTGGTTATATAGCTGCATTACTAACAACATGAACTCTTGAGGTTTGCAAAAAGAAGTCATGGCGAGTACCTGCTTAGAGAATTTGTGCATTGGCCTCCAGGAAGTACGGCTCTAAAAGCTCGCAAGAGAGGACCGACACGCTCCTTTTTCTGCACATCATACAAATGTTGCACACAGTGCATACTATTACCCAGCCTGGCTCAAACAATGACATAGCTACATATGTTTATGAAGTGTGGAACTCAAAACAGGACAAGGTACATCAAAGGTATATTCATATACAGTAATTGATTGTGATCTGAAGCTCCTCTGTAGCGCCTTTGCGGCAAGGGCAATTTCTGGACTCAAAAGCTCCTCAAATCCCACGTTTAAAACTTCAAAGTCACTGTCGTAAAATAGATCACCCATCAAAGAAGGCGTGAATAACTTGTGGCCAGCTTCCCCATTGAGAAATGTATGACATTCATGCAGGAGAGAGCTGTTCCATTGTCTGTGGTTTCTGTTCCACAAACCAAAGGGTAGTGTCCTGGTCTGTTTCCAGGTAGTCCCACTTCTGACAAAGAAGAAGAAGAAACTTAGATCAGCCGATTATGGTTCTCAATCTGTTGAGCGCATCGCCATCCAGCCCATGAGGTAGTCAGCTCCAGGTGGAGCTGTCACGGGTTCAATACAATAGATGTTACTGGTTGATAGCAAGTGTTTTTTCCACAATGCCGACTCGTAAGACCTCCTTAGAGACTGATTCAATAGTTTGGACTTTGCTTAAGAAACTCTTTCTGATTTAAGGCGGTTGGAACAGCTGGTCTCGGTCGGGGAACATGAGTGCTTCACATAGATATACTTGGCAGCTACGATCTTCATGCTCGCTACACTATGACGGATTCTGATGGGGCAATTCCTGCTAAAATGTATATGTTCTCCGTTGGGGTTGGAATGGTGGACGAAGACAATATTTGTGATAATAAGCCGGAAGGCAGGAGGCGGCATTTATTTAAGTTGAGTCAGTTTATTGCGCTGGGTGATTTTTTACCATAAGGGCATTGTTGCTCCAACAGTGGGCGACCAAGAGATGTTCCATTGGTTGTGGTGTGGTCACAAACACAGGTAGTGTCTTGATATGCTTCCAGGTAGCCAACCTCCTGCAAGGAAAACCTAGATTCGCAATTATGGATCTCAATCTATGGAGGCATCGCCATTCAGCATGGGGGAGTCAGCTCCAGGTGGAACGATTCCCCCCAGGCGTCAATACCAATATGATGTTGCGTCTTAACTCCTTATGATAGTTGATTTTCAGAGGTTGGACTTGTTCACGAAACTCTGTCTGGATTAAGGCGGTTGGCCAAGAGTCTCGTCCGGGACATAGGTGCGGCCCCATGAGATACTTGGCAGAATACGCTCTTGCATTGCTGCTACATATGGTGGAGCAATTCCTGCTAGGCATAGGATGTATAAGTTCTCATTGATGTTCTTGCGCGTGATCATACTCTTTACTCTTCGTCTCTTGATGTGGGTATTATAAGAGACGAGAGAGTGGCAGTCAACTCCTAGGTAGGAACAAGGTATCGCAGTGCTAAAGGGTGTTCCAGACCAGGTTAGTTAAGTGACGTTGGTCTCATGGTTGCGTAGATGGAAAACCACACACCCTGTGTCTTGGACGGATTTGAGTGGTGGTTTTCCTAGTAGTTAAGGAGTGAAGGTGCATCCAAAAATGTGAAGTCTGCATCTTGTGGGGGCGTAATTCCGCTCATTGCATATATAAAACGACAGGTTCCTGCTCTCCGAGGTTGGTCGTTGGTATAGATGTTGAACAGGAGAGGTGAGATACTCCCTTGTGGTTAGTTCATTCTTGAGCCTACGTAAATCAGTTTCTTCTTTTCGCTCCTAGCTGAGAAGACGAAGCGAAGAGTAAAGTATGTTCACGCCAATAACATCTTGAACAAAATCACTGGCACAAGATGGGGTGGTGCTGCCACATACCCTAAGATCGGACGGGCACTTGCCCTGTGCTACATCAGTGCAGAGTATGCCTGCCCGTTATGGGAAAGATCAACCAGTGCCAAGAAGCTTGATCCGCGTTAAATGCCTCCGCCGCCTATCACCAGATGCCTCCGTCCAACACCAACGGAAAACCTGTACATCCTAGCAGGAATTGCTCCACCAGACCAGACATCCGTCGTAGCGTTAGCGAGCATGCAAGAGCGGAGCTGCCAAGGATCCAATGTGAAGCACCCTACGTCTGGACAGATACCTGCTGCAAACCGTCTTAATCCAGAGAGAGCTTCTTAAGCAAAGTCCAACCTCTTGAAAACAGTCTCTAAGACGTTAAGAGGAGTCGCCTTGTGGAAAGAAAGAAAAGACTTGCCATCAACCAATTAACCTCTATCGGTATTAAACATGGTGAGCATCTCCCACCTGAGCTGAACTCCTCATGGGCTGAATGGCGATGCCGAAATAGATTGAGAACCAGAACGGCCGATCTACGGTGTCCTTGCAGAAGTGGGGCTATTGGAAGCAGATCAGGATACTACCTGTGGTTTTGGGAACAGCACCAAAGACAATGGAACATCTCCCGGTCTGCCCACTGCTGGAGCAACAATGCACAAACAAGGGGACCTTGCGGAATTTCAGTGAAGCAGCCAGGAATTGCACCCATCCTGGATCCATAATTGAGAACCACAGTGGTTGGACACGATACGAAGAGAAGCTGAACAAAGACATCATATTTGAACTCCAAACAGCCATATGGTGGCGTACTCTTCAAGAGGACTAGAGTGGGAAGTACTTGTAATGAGAACTTGTGAATTGGTGAATTTATGTATAATGCGTATGTCAATGTACTGGATAACAGATGATAGCGATATTGATAAGGACCGGCAAAACGGTAAACAACTATGAATAATAACTACTGAAAAACACTATAATTGTATTCCAGTTTGTAGTGCAAGAATGGATCATCAGATATTCTGTATGAAAAATAAGTGGTTTAAAACTATATCCCTAACGTCCCTAGAGGAAAATCTGACTATCACTGCGAAAATCGAGGTAGTAGTATTCTTTGCTGTCACATCTAGGAGCAATTTCCCACTAACCCAATGAAAGAGTACACTGTGATTTTTTTGTCAGGTGGGTTTTAAAGGTCGTTAGGGATTAGACATGAATTTCAAGTGCAATAGATTAACACTTAAACTGCCCATGATTGAAAACTGGCTACCATTTAAAGAGCAACTTAAGTGCTGAAATGTTGGGTAACAATGTCGGTTATTTGGGATATGTGCAAATAAGGTTTATTAAAATAGATGGCCATGGATTCATTTTGGTTGTTTTTAATCAAACACCTCAGTTTTGAACGCAAAATATTTCTTCTACGAGTCCGGATATAGCCAAAACTAGTTATGGCGCAATTTCAATGGCGGCCATTTTGTTTATTCAAATTTACTTGCTTAAGTTGTCACCTTGGAAGTCCAAGTATACATACATGTTTATAGTTATATTTGTGCAATAGTGTAATTATAGACTTTAGAGTGTAAAGTCCATCCATATAATACCTTGAATGTTGAAGTCAATTATTTACGAAAATGGCGGCCATTTTTGATTTATGCAAATTAGGTTTAATTAAGAATGTATGTATTTGACTTTATCAACCATCTCATTTTGTAACATTTTTTAAACAAAATAATCCTTCTACAAGACAGGGTATAGCTTAAACCAGTTATGGAGCAACTTGAATGGCGGCCATTTTGTTTATGCAAATTAGCAGGCTTAAGCTACTACTTTGAAAAGTCTATCATGCAGAAATTATATAAGTTGAAGTGTCTTAACAAGTTGGTAGCACTCTCGTTTTGCCACTCTATATGGTACCCATATGTCAAATATCGCCTCGTAGCCCAAGCACTATAAGGCAACGAAAAAAAAAAATGTTTTACGGGCGAGCGGACCTTTCAAGTAGGGTCGGTCGGTCGGCAATTTTTTTTTTCTTCCTGGAGGTCAAAATTGGCCTAAGATAGCCCAAAAATCTGAAAAATCAGGAGAAAAAAATGAAAAAATTTTTACGAGCAAATTTTTGTAAAACAATTAGCCAAAATTGATAAATTTGATCTAAAAACAGGCTGATTTTACATGATTTTTTTGTAAAAACTAAAAAAAAAAAACTTTGCAAAACTGAAAAATCAGGGTCGGTCGGGTCCGTAAAACAAGGTTGGGCCGTTTTGATGGCCAAATAAAAACTTAGTGTTATGTGTGCATTGATATAAGAATGCATTATTTCGCCAATGATGTGATAAGGAATGATGTTTTGAGGTGTCTGAGGCAAGTTATGTTCAAATAGCAACATTTAATGAAATAATTGCTGGTGTTTTCATCTTGATACTTTTTCATCTTGAAACATCCAAGCTACCTCAGATGTGAAAAAAATGTATTTTAGTTCGACATTTATTTACTGTACTAGCTACATTACTATACATTGTATAAATACCATAAACTTTTATCTGTGGCCATTAAAATAATTCCTCTTATCTCTCACAGTGAATGGATAGATCTAAACTTTAAATGAGGTGTCATTTATTTTGAAATCTACTATAAGAGTTTCAACTTTAATATAATAGTGTTCATTTTTCTAGATTTTATTTTTCAAAACCCAAGTCTCTGCATGTTTTATGGCCAGGCCCGTACGCAGGGGGGGGGGGGTGTGGGGGTGCGGGCGCACCCCCAAATCCTACAAAAGGGGCAAAAGGTCCACTTTTTGCTGTATTTTTTGATGAAATGGTCAAAAATTAAGAACAATTTTGACAAGAAGTCCCCTTTTCGGTGATAAAAAGTTCAAAAAGTCCAAAAAGGCCATTTCAAGGGGGTTAGGTTCACTTTTTCGAAAAAAAGGTCCACTTTTTCGAAAAAAAGGTCCACTTTTTCGAAGTCCCGCACCCACCAACCCCCCCCCCCCCCACAAAAAAAAAATAAATCCTGCGTACGGCCCTGTTTATGGCAAATGCTTGCACTTAAGTATACCGAAAAATGGGGTAGACTTAATTTATTATTTGGTTTTACATATTTGCCAGGCACTATTTGCCCCAGGTCACTGGAGGAGTTGAGAGACCGTCTAGGTAAGTAAATCTAGATAAGCTCATTATATGTTCTATTCCATCGAATGTTTTTTAAACTTATTTTTCATCAGTCGTCTAAGAAAGTTTTAATACATTGAATATAATACAAATATGGGCCATCAAATGATCCAGGATTGTCAGGTTAAACATAGGAAGTAAGCATTCTGGCTAAACACTTCAAATGTGTGTGCGAAATCACTTCAAAAGCTGTGCTTATTGTAGTTCAACCCCATCATATGGATGAAACAAAATTAATGATAAAATCAGAAGAAAAACAAATAACCCTTTATGTACTGAAAATAAGCAACTTCATCATCATGCGACTGCGCGTCTTTACTATGCAAACCTATGACAAATACATGTCCCCACAAAAAATATGAGACTGTACAAAATTGTAACGTTTGTGCTAAATATATTAAATTGGTCCTTCTGAAGCAGATATAAAATGATTTGAAAAGTTTATGCTGTAAAAGCAGGGACGTAAAAACATTTGTATAATTTCGATGCGTTTGTAAACAATGTTTGCCCCTTATTTCCAGACGATATTCCAGAACATATTTATATTGCACATTTGGCCTTGCATGGCCCCTCAAAGGTTGTGTGAAATTATCACATGAAAGTGGTTTCCTAGGGACCAACATGAAAGTGTTAATATCTCACGGTTTAACACCGGTAAATACAAGTCCCATTCGTTCCTGTACAAAATGGTAAAGATTATAACATTTTCTCCTGGATGGAACATCTCAGACCTTAAAGCTAACATTCTGCTTGAAGATCATCATATCTTCTACTAGGTCATGAACCCATAACCGAAACCCTGCAACCCCCCCCCCCCCCCGGGGGAATTTTTGGAGACCACTATTTTTGGAAGCCTTATACATATAGCTATCAAAATCAGGTTGTCTGCAAAAATCCCCATCCTGGTTTACAGAGTGAGGGCGCTTTTTTTTCAAAATGGCGGCCAATATTCACCTAATGCCCTTTTTTGACATATATCTTAGTTTTTGATCCACATTCATGCACTATGTGACTACTTTGTCTCACCAAAACACACCAAGGAATAGTTGAACACCTTTTGGCATGCTTAACCTGCCGCTAGAGGGCGTCATATTTCAAAATGGCCACCAAAACAATGAAACACCTTGTATTTACACACTTAATGCTTCTTTAAAGGCAAAATGCCGGTGTCACCTAATTTTATACTTTGTCATGCACCTGTGGATTAGTTGAGGTAAAGTTAACACTTAAAAATGAAGTAGTTAACCTTTCAAGTGTGAAAATAGAGGGCGATTTATGTAAAAATGGTCTTTGGCTAACTATAGACCACAACCACAGCCTCCTTAATCACTGATCACCTTGAAACCGCATAACCATGGTTTCTTGAGTCTTGATGTGTTGACAGACGGATACTAAGTGAGCAACAAGCTTCTTACTATGCCTGCTTGTGAGAGTTTCAGGCAAGACGTGTACACGTAGCGACGCAATCGAACGCATCCACATAAGTTGTTGTTAAGAAATTACTATACTTTGTTCGGTCTCAGTTTGGGGGTGACGTCATGACGTGACTTTGCATTCGCTCTAGAGTTTGGATTGCGCCGCCTTTGTTCGCGTGCGTAATGCTGCAATTCCAAGGTCGACGCGTGCGTTTCTCGGGTGCAAAACCTGACACGCGTAGTGATGTCACCCCCAAACTTGAGATCGAACAGAGAAGGCCTATAACGTACTTCAACACACAGGTGGTTGGTTGTGGTCTATGTGGGCCCGGGGATGGAATGCCCCGGGGGAGCGTGCTCATGCCTCTCCTGTTCGGTATCTGTGCCGGCAACCGACCTGAGAGTGCGGGAGCCTGTCGTTTAGTCTGGAAAGGCAATCTTGGAATTGGCGCACAGGATGCAGAATGTCAAAGGGAGACTCAAAGGGCCTTTAGATGGGCTCGCCCCTTATTGTGAGGAGAACCATCAGCGCGTAAGTCCATCCCGGGGCACAGGTGTATGCTTTCCGTCTGCGCGGCCGTGCCAGGCGTCACCTTTGAGTGACCTGGTCTGGAGCGCCCCTGGAGCACTGTGATAGTCCTGTTTACTTAGGAGTCACCTTGGACTGCACTCTCTTATAAGACCCTCATCGGAAGCAGTGGCGTAGCTAGGGAGGGGCAAGGGGAGGGGGCACATGCCCCGGACACCACCTCGGGGGCGCTGAAATGATGTTTCGGAAAAAATAAAAAGAAAAAAAATACCGTTGTTGTGATTTTTGTTGTTATTGTCACAGGCAGTATAGTTCGTCTGCTTCAAGATAATGAGATAACTGAGATCTCTCCGAAGGCACTCACACATGCTATTCAACTCAAGATCTTCCACGGGCTCCGAACCCTGGACCCCGCCAGGGGCAGTATAGTTCATCTGCTTCATGATGTGAGGTAACCGAGAGCTCTCCGGATGCGCTGAAACATGCTAAAATCCAAGAGCTCATGGGGGCTCCGCCCCCTGGACCCCCGCCACGTTCAGCATAGTTCATCTGCTTCAAGATAATGGTATCTCTCCGAAGGCACTCAAACATACTAAAACTGAGAGGTTTCGGGGCTCCGTCATACTTGACCACCCGCCAGGGGCAGTATATAGTTCATCTGCTTCAAGATAATGAGATAACTGAGATCTCTCCGAAGGCACTAAAACATGCTATTTAACTCAAGAGCTTCCACGGGCTCCGAACCCTGGACCCCGCCAGGGGCAGTATAGTTCATCTGCTTCAAGATAATGAGATAACTGAGATCTCTCCGAAGGCACTCAAACATGCTATTTAACTCAAGAGCTTCCACGGGCTCCGAACCCTGGACCCCCACCACGTTCAGCATGGTTCATCTGCTTCAAGATAAGGCCATAACTCCTCTCCGAAAGCACTCGAACATGTTAAACTCAAGAACATCCGGGGTCTTTGCCCTTGAACCCCATAAGGGGATTTTCCCCCATTACCCTGTATGCCCGCATGCCCTGGGATCGACGGCGCTTGCCCTGTGCTGCTCATGTGTGGAGTATGCTTACCCTGTATGGGAGGAGTCAGCCCAGAAGCTTGACCCGTCGTTGGATGCCTCCTGTCGGCTTGTCGCGGGGTGTCTTTGGCCAGCTCCAGCTTATACATGCAGCAGCGTAGCACGCAGGAGCATAGCTGCCAAGTACCTGGTATGGAGCGCCCTGTGTTTGGACAGAGGCCGGCTGCTGACCGCCCTAAGTTCCGGGGTAGTTTCTTAGGCAAGTCCGGTCCTTTGAAACGGTCTCTAAGGAGTTTGGGGGAGTTGACTTGTGGAAAGAATGACTTGCTGTCAACCAAGTGGCATCTATTGGTATTGAACCTGGTGAGCGTCTTCCGCCTGGGACTGGCTTCTCGTGGGCTGAGTGGCGGTGTCTCAGCTGATTGAGATCCAGAATCGGCCGATCAAAGGTTTCCTTGAAGAAGTGAGGCTACCTGGAAGCAGATCAGGACACTGGGTCATCTCTTGTTCTGCCCAATGTCGGTGCAACAATGCACAGACAAGGACATTGCAGAATTCAGTGAAGCAGCCAGACATTGTATCCACCTCTGGCTAGATCACATTTGAGAACCACTGTGTTTGGATACGATAAGAAGAATTTCCAATTTTAATAATCATTGGTATATTGTTCAATGACGATCTTTTAAGCAATGCTGTTTCCTTGGTATACGAGCTTAAATGCAGCTCCTTTGCTTTTGATTATTATGTCAACATTGTTCGTTAGTTTCATATATAATGTCTATCAGATTCAGACAATGATCTTCTCTTTCGTCCTCCTCCTCTTGAGGCGTGTCTTAATTGTCTTCTTCTGTATCAGATTATTCTTCCTCTACTGTTATGTCAGACAACTCTTGTGGCATCAACTCTCCTGATGGCCACTTGTATCTAGTGCACCATCATTTAACTTCCAGCCATGTTCATCTGGTGGAGGAATTTCTGGCTCTGCCACATCTGCCTGATACCAAATCAGGGCTTGATAATTGGCTCTCTGGATGTGCATCCTCAACAAATTTCTCATACGAGTGCTCTGGCACATCAGTCGATCTTCCAAGGCTTAGGAAGGCATCGATATACTTGTCAGGTTTTGACTTAACCCTCGTCTACCTGAGCCATTTTTGTAACAAAACTCTCGAACCGGGGGTTACCATCCCTGTGATTTTCGTTACTGAACATCCGATTCCTGTAAATTCGGTACCACATCATAGCTTAGGAGAAAATTAACCGTGTTCCCATAGGCATTTCTAAATGAAATTAATACCACACATGCAGGGTCATAAGAAAATTTACCCATTAATTAGAAATTAGGTGCAAACATAATTTTTAAATTCGGGATAAAGGGAACATAAATTAACACGGTGTAAAAGGAGATATGATGCGCCCAGACCGTAGTCCCGGTGTCATATAGTACAGTGTCCGTGTGACTGAGTGTACTACCACGCATCTATTATGTTCTCCATTGAGTGCTGTATGCATCATTTGTTTCAGCACTGTACCCAAATGGTCTCGTCTACAAGGTCACGGTTTATTCCGTACATGTTGCTATGGTAGCTAGGACACTCTCTCATGGGGGACACTCAGTTTCTTTACACCGGTTCCATAGACGACAACGGAATAAAGCGTGAAACTAATGTTGCAACTAATGTTGCATGAAGAGTCAACTGAATCGAGTGCCGTATTCTTTACCATTGTAAGTGGACTATGAGTTTGGTGGACCATATCTCCTGCCACCCCGGCCCTGTTTCTACAAACATCTATACGTGAATTGAAAAAGTTGTTAATATGTGTTGTAAAAGGTCCAATATTGAACCCAATAATTTAATTTTATAATAAGTCATATTTTGTTATATAGGTTGCATTGTCTACGACCGTCTAACTTTCCGCTGGTTGGTACAGTGGCGGGATAGAAAGAAGACAAAAAGCAAACTGATCGTTATCAGTATATAAAGGGTTAAGTGAATTTTATATTATTATTATTAATTACATGGATATGTAATACTTAAATAGGGAAAATATTCATATTACTTCCATGGGGGTTCCTAGGATGGATTTTTTTTCATGAAAAGATGCGTATCCAAAAGTTAGACAAATACAAGAAATATGAGTCGGAAAAAATATATAGTCGGTTGTAAAACTGGCAAAATTTAATTTGCGGGTCTGTAGGAACCCCTTGTCCACTAAGTGCTAATGTATCATATATTTATCAACAATATAATTTCTTATTTTCGTATATTTTTAATGGAATGGTTCAAGTTGTACAGGGGTTAAACAAATAAAACGTGTCTAATTGTTTTGAAAGCTATGACACCTATTCTTCTAGTCGTATTATGAAAAGTATATAGTTTGCCCAATATAAAACATATTTTCAGTATTATAGGTTAAAACAGTTGAAGGTTATCGGGGGGATTTCTTTGAGCGTGCTCCAATTTTATAGAAACGTTACAAAAAGTTTTCAAGGTCGGGGTGACAAACTATAAATAGATATAAATAGCCATCAATGACGCCACGTTTATCCAATTAGTTATGATAATCACTATACGTGCATGCCCAGTACATAATGCAGCCACAAGGCAATATTCTTCACGATGGTTTTTTTCAAAGGTCGCCTGAACATTCAAAACTACGGATGCAAAGTGGATTAATTTGAGTGTGAAATTGAAGAGGTAGTGATTTAATGAATTAAAGATTCGATCTATCGAGGTTGATTTTATGAATAAACATTTATGCGACAGCATGAGGCTCCGCCTTGACGAGCATTTGACGGGTAAACATGCATTTTTCCCTGTGTGTAAACCGTAGAAAATGGTAAGTTCGAGTGAACTGTAAGCCACGAATGAACGAATAAGAATCGGTTTCTACGAATGTAAAAGTACCATGTCAGGAAATATTATTTGCATTTCATGTAAGTTAAGTGTTACCCTTTTATTATAAAGTAGGTTGAATAATTCAAATACGAACCGGTAGAGAGCATTGATGTGAGAAAGCTAGTAATGCATAGACAATACGTAGGACGTTGTGTGCAGCAGTTGAACGTCCTAGGGAGCCGCACTAATTATCTAATTAACGGGGCGATGGATGCGCCATGCTTATTTGAAGAAACATACCTATGTGGGTGTGGGTATAAGGGGTAGGGTATATTTATGAAGGGGATTGTTGACGTCAGCCATTGATTAACGTATTCCCAGTTAATTCGCACTTGTGTAATTGATTTTAAGGGGGAATATGGGGTTGGAAGGGCTAAAAATACAAAGAAAGGGAAAAAATAATTATTTGTTTCGTTTTTTGACTACTGACCCCCCTTAAATCATGTTCCCATGGTGCTATTGGTACCATGGTGGTTCATTCTATAGCCCAATTAGTATACTTCAATTTGCTTTTTATCCCATCTCTCCAGGGTAAATCATTTTCGAGAAATCCTGCGCGCCGCGATGACATATCGTAAAAATTCACTTTTGAGATATCGGCAATTTAGTCTAGAAACACTGTTTTTTAGGTTTTTGTATATTTTAGAAACACTGTTTTGCTCTTATTATATTTAGAGATTAGAGATTGAATTTTCACTAATAATTTTAAAACTTAGAGATCAACAGCAAAATTATTTTTCGAGATATAGAATTTTAAAGCCGAAAAAAGTTAAATATCGAGGCTTGAAAAACAATGAATACATAAGAAATAAACATAATTTCGCTCTCGAAGTTGCATTTTGCGGCATAACTTTTGAACGGAAGCGCCGATTGTTGTCAAACAAAAAGCAAAGAAAGGTAATTTGTCCCCTAAATTTGTTAATTTGCAATTTGTATTTTTAAGCCCTTCCAACCCCATATTCCCCCTTAAGAAAACAGGACAACTCACTCACTCACTCACTCGGGTACAATCCTCGTCATGGGGGTGGGTTGCAGCCAACATAGATATCTGTTCTACAGTGGTGTCTATTCTGTGCGGTCGGGGGGCATGTGGATGGGTCAGTCCTGGTCCAAGCTAGGATGTTTAGATTCCCACGAAGTCCTTGGACGGCCTCTCCCTCGGGTGCCTTGGTCTTGCCTTGTAAGATTGTTAAGGCTAGTTTCCCTGCACTGCCCCGGGCCTAGCCAACGTGACACCAAAATATTGGAGTTTACGCTTTCTGCTTAGTTCAAAAGTCTTTCTTTTGGCTCGAAAATCTGTGTCAACACCAGTCATTGGTGTGTTTGTCCTGCCAAGTGACTCGCAAGCCGACGGTAACACCGTAATTCAAAGGTTGTGATCTTTGCTATGTCTGCCTTTTGAGTGTCCAAGCTTCACATCCATATGTGGCAATGGGGAAGATTAGAGCATCGAGGCTGTTTTTTTTTTACATTAATGACAAAGTGACCTGTCTTTAAGAGATGCTGATCTGAGTGGAATTTATTGCTGCAATGGCTAGAGTTTCCTGGATTTTTTGATGGGTCTTATTGCTTGTGCAAAGTGGCACCCGGTATGTAAATTCAGATACTTGCTCACAGGTTACACCATTGAGCTTACATGGTTACTGTTGTGGTGTCTTGGAACCAACACAAGGATTTTGGTCTTTTTGATGTTCATGTGCAGGTGGGGTGATGTTCTTTGCTTTCATGGCACATTATGGGTAGCATAAAGGAGGATCATTTCTTCAGTTCGGCCAGTATGGCTACGTCATCAGCATATCGAAAGGTGTAAATTCGATTCCTCCGAGGTTGGTGTTGGGTGCCTTGATGATGTCCATTATTGCTTTACATGATTGATCTCAGAGTAGACATGAAGAGAGCGGGTGATATGATACGCATTGTCTGACTCCCCGTTTGACTTTGAACAAATCTGTGGATTCTCCATCTACTTGAATAGCGGCTCTTTGGGTGCTTAAAGAGATTGAATGAGAGCCACGATGTTGTTTAGGGAATCCCATTTGCCAGCAGAGATCTCAGCATTGATCTGGTCTGGTGACTGACTGAATCGAATGCCTTTTTGAGTCATAAAGCAATGTAAATGGGGCGTGTTTTTGTCTCCATTTTTTCTCTCAAGGATGATCCGAAGGTTACAGATTGGTCACGAGTTGCCACTCCCTTTGGAAACCGCTTTGATCTTCTGACAAAATTTCCGGAAGTCCAAGAATTCTGGCATACGATTGAGGATAAGTTGAGAAAAGTATCTGTTGGGCATGAGAGATAGAGCGAGTTTCTAAGTTGTCACAGGTGGTCAGTATCTCCCGTTTGGGAATAGTGATTGAACATTGGATGATACCTTCAGTCTTCAGGCCATTTCACCAGTGTCCCAGATCCGATTGCAAAGCCTCCACAGCGCTTGATGTCCAGACAAGCTATTCGTCCTAAAAAAGCTGAATCGCGAGAAACGCAAAACCAATTTAATTTTTCGGTAACTGATGTTCATTTTTGTGTCATTGTATTTCAACTTTATGTCATTAATTTTCGTCCAATTGCTCGTCGAATTCATCCTTCAATATCAAGACTGGCGTATCCAAAAAACAAATTCGTCGTTTTTCATTGATATTCATTGTCGTCTCTTTCAATTTAGGTATGTGTGTGTTTTAGTCAACATTAAATAGGGTTCTATTGGGGATGGTTCTGAAACGTGCTAATTTCTGCCTGTATCTTGTTTGAGTCTTTTCACCTGAAAATTACGCAATTAAGTAAATTTTTACCAATTTGTTAAATAAGGATATTACAATTCAATATAAAAATATGTATGTTTATCGTTAATTTGAACTTTTTTAACTTTGAATTTTACGATTTTTGACTATTTTGGCTTAACCCGTTTAATCAATGGCGGAATTCTACCCTTTATGACCACCCACCATCTACATAGATAGAAGTTTATTCAAATAAGCATAGTGCAGCCCAACTCGCATCCCTTTCTCAATCAGGTTATAGAACTAATCATCAAATAAATACTTTATTTCATTTAATGATCACCCGACGAATATGAAACACAAGATTCTTAATATCAATTATAAATGACTAAATTGCTTTTTATATTCAGTAGTCATCGCCACGCGGGACGAATTTGTCAACGTATTTGACGAATATCAATGACACACAGTTGAAATACAAGGACACAAAAATGAACATCAGTTACTGCAAAATTAAATCGGTTTTGCGTTTCTCGCGATTTTAGGACGAATTCCAAAAACCTATAGTAAAAATCGAAAACATCAGGTTCAAACAAAGATAAACATACATATTTTATATCGAATTGAGAAAGACATTCCTTATTTAACACAGGAATTAACAAAATTTTTCAGGCGAAAAGATTAAAACCTAAAACAAGACACGGGCAGAAATTAGCGTGTTTTGAAGATACATTGGACACCCACCCACCCACCCAACTACCCACACACACACGCGCGCGCGCACACACACACACACACCTAAAACAAGACATGGGCAGAAATGAGCATGTTTTGAAAATACATTGGACACACAGACACACACACACACCCATTTAAGAACAATCACCAAAAGAACCATATGTTAATGCTGTTAAAACATAGGTAAAATTAACATATTTGCGTAATTTTCAGGCGAAAAGACTAAACAAGACATGAGCAGAAATGAGCATGTTCTGAAAACACATTGGAGACAAAAAAATGAACCATCCCCAAGAAAATCTAATAACTAATGTTGTCTTGATATTGACGGACGGATTCGACGAGCAATTGGGCGAAAACCACTGACACAACAGGTTGAAATACAGTGACACAAGTGAATATCATTAAAATAATTACTTGGTTTGGGTTTTCAAGCGATTCAGATTTTCCTAGACGAATTCCAGTTGTCCTGTTTTAATCAAATCATTGCACAAGGGCGAAAATCGCTATATAGTTTTTAACCCATTAAAAAGATACGTATCCAAAAGTTAGACAAATAAAAAGAAATATCGTGGTCGTAAAACTGGCAAATAATGTTTGCGGGTCCCTAAAATCCCTATTTTCCACCTAAGTGTTAAAAAGTAGGGTTTCTATACCTAAATGTACACCCTTTTGGTGTTTGTACGACAGGCCAAAATACTAAATAAATTCTTAGAGATGTGTGATATGCTTGTGGTAATAATTCTACTATTTTTCATTTTTGTCTAGAAACATTCCACTGGAATCTAATTTCCATGACTATTGTGATGGTGATCTTCATTTTAACCAATATTGCCTACTTAGTCCGGCTACAACCCCATGGACCTGGTTATACCATATTATATAATGTTTTTCAAATGTTCTAGACCATTTTTGTCCTGCTTGAATCTGAATCCGATGGATGCCAGACGAAAAACCTTGGAGCATTTTCGATGAAACGCAAAAATTCAAAATGGCCACTCAAAATCTAAAAACTCATATGTTAATTGCTCAAAGTTGTAATTTTTTTTTTGGCCTGTCAAGCTCAAAACACAAATTGTGACCATTAAAATGTGATTCATTAACCCCCTAATTAAGGAGATTCAATTGGCCGTCAATACAACAAGCATCTGATATTTATCTACTTTTTGACCAGAATGGTAACATGATATATAACCAATGGCTTTAGCAAATCAATATTTAATTGAAACAATTATGAATAGCTTTCAACAATTTTTCTATCAATCAAATCAATAACATTCAAGATGGCGCCAAATGGCAAAATCATTACTACATATAGGCCAGGGCTGCCATGTTTTTGTCTATAGACTAAAACTGCTTCATTAAGAGCAATTAAAAATCTCATAAAACATAATCAAAGTGATTGATATCTTCCAGATGGCCTCCTAGAAGGCGTTCATAATGGCTGCAATATGCAACAGTAAAGGTCAGGTAATTCATTCACGCTGTAAGCTAAAAGTATATAATCAATATTTTTGTGGTTTTAGTTTGATTATCATTCCAAAAACCCCAGTAAGACTATCTTAAGTCTGTCATTGATCGTTTATTCACCAAATAAATCCATGGATGCCAATATACGCTTAAAACCTCCCAAAAACAAGGAAAACATCATCTCTTGACTCTTAGTGCTCGGATTTTTCGCCGCTTCGTTAAAAGTGCCCTTTCCAGCCATATTGGATACCCTTTTGGATGGCCATCTACATGTTCGATTCCTCTGATATACTCATGAATGTGTAACATTGATGATTGACTTACAATAGAATACCAAACATTGAATTACAGTTAGACAACAGCTATCATTAGAGCCATCTTAGAGTATCGGAAGCCATCTTTGATCCTATAATGACGGAATTTATTATCACATTTTTTTAAAATTATGTCTTATGACTTTACTTAATTCTTGACTGCCAAAAAACCAGGATCGATACCAAATTTACCACCCTGCAAGTAAAAAATAGATCAGCTATCAGACACTTTATTTGATTGGCGGCCATATTGAATTCATTAATTGCGTGGTTACAGAATCATATGTTAATTGGTCACAATGAATGTTTAAACGAGACAGGATGAAAAATCACAACTTTTGAGTGAACAAGAGATGAATGTTTTGTGTTTTGGTGGCCATTTTGATTTTTTGCGTTTTTACAAAAATGCTCAAGGTTGCTCGTCTGGCATCCATCGGATTCAGAATCAGCATAAAAAACTGGTCTAGAATCCGTTGAAAAACATTATATATCTAATAAAACAAGGTTGATATTAGGTATCAATGTAGCCTGTAGCCTGGACTAACTTCACTGTATTGTCGTCGGAGGATTTACTGCAATCAAAAGCTGTAGCCTCGGTATTTGTTTTAATTCAATGTGATTTGGGTGTAAGAGACGTTGGTCCCTTACTCAATAAATAAAACGTGATCTTATAAAATAGATAAAAAAGGGATCTTGTATATGTATGTTTGTATGTATGTATATATGTATGTTTGTATGTATTGTATGTATGTATGTATGTATGTATGTATGTATGTATGTATGTATGTATGTATCTCTGTGTGTTTATATGAACTAGCTAGAGAGACATTGTGGTGTTATTCGTAAGTAGAAATGAACATTGTGAGGTTATTTGACACTGTGGGGTTATTCTGGTTGGACACTGTGGTTTTTTTACTAGAGTTACTATGTTACGATTTGTCCTATAACGGAATACACCGTAATCTAGTATTGAGGTTTATTGCGTAAAAGAGTAGAAAAGAGGATTTTTCTAGTTTAGTAACTTTAGTAATCGAAAAAAAATTTTAAAAAAAATAAAAATCTTGAAAATGTCTAAAAAAGTGTCTTTTTAAGAGAAAAAATCCAAAATATATAATTATGAAATTCGTTCCTATATAGTTTTCAACTAGTGTGTTTTTCTTAAAAAAGTAGACAAAAGTGACTTTTTAAGAGATTTTTTAGTAAAAACCCCACAATGTAGCTCTTGTAAGCATGTATGCATTTATTATTATGTATGTATATGTATGTATGTATGTTGTTTGTCTGTCTGTCTGTCTGTCTGTCCGTCTGTCTGTCTGTCTGTTGATAAGTAACCTAATACCTTCTGTATAAAACGTTTCTATTTGATATTCATATGCAGGATTTTGCAATGCCATTGCTGGGATCTCGGACTTGGATTATTCAACTCTCGGTTGCTCTTTCTTGCATTGGCAGTACCAATGGAGTCATTTTTGGTATATCGAGGTAATTGGTCAACAAAATGGGAAGATAACAAACCATTAATTATAGTTGGTAAGCCTTTTAGGCAAAGTTAATTACGTGAAAAAGTTTATAAAAAAATGAAAAATAAAAGAAACAAACACAAAACAAGAACAAAACAAATAAGGCGGTTCTCGACCCCACGAGTCTTGTCCCTCCCCGTGACCGTAAAATGTGTAATAATTGCACAATTAGGTCAAAGGTCACATGAGTCAAAGTCAATGAACTTCTGAACACTCCACATGAGTCTTGGACCAGTCATCCTTCTCACCAAATTTTCCTGCAATCGGACTGATCATGGTCAAAGGCCACATGGTGTCATGTGAGGTCAACCAGTGTAAACCACACTTCGGCAGAAGCGTTTAAGTAAGAGAGAAATAAAATGAAAACTTGTAACTTAATTATATAAAAAAATCCCTTACTCGGTGCATGTGACCTTTGACTCCAATCTGTAAACATCCATATGGGTTTGGGCCGGTGTGAAAGCAGATATAGTCCGGCGGGAGCCACAGTCCGGGGCTCCATAGACGATAACGGAATAAAGCGTGAAACTAATGTTGCGTAAAGAGTCAACTGAATCGATTGCCCTATTGTTCACCATTGTTCCCGGACTATGAGTACGCCGGACTATAATTACTTCTACACCGGTGGTCCTTCCGACCAAGATTAGAGACAATAGCAATTTATTGATTTGTAGCAGAAAAGCAACCCAAATTTTAATCTGCAAAGTAATGGGGCTAAGGTTGTATATATAGAGTCATGAGTGATCTATTTCGGCATATAGTGATCATTTTGAAAACATTTGGTGATTAAAATACCGTATTTAGCATAGGAACATACTATGGTAGTGTGGTTCCTGGGGTTTTTGACCCGGAAAAAATTGTTATTGAGCTGATTTTTGCACCAGATAAACAGAATGCATCGTACAGCAACATATCCAAAATTCCCATAAATCCCCCTTTTAGTTTTATCCAAGATGGCCGCAATATTAGCTATATCTCCGCTTTTAAGTAGATGTTGATGATTTTAGTGTTTTTAAATATATATTTTGGGGTCAAAGAATCCAATCATGTACAAAATATAAATCACTGATGACTTCCTTCACGCCAAAATCCAAAATGGCCGCCATTTTATATAATTAGCTATATCTCATGTTTTGAATATGTTTTGAGGTTCAAAGAATTCAATTTTTGTTTAAATCTAAATCATTGATGTTTTCCTTAAGTCAAAAATCCAAAATGGCCACCAAAATGGCTGCCAATTTGCTGCCATTACATATAATTATCTTATCACTGACATATACTTTCCTTTGCAGTATCCTGGAAGGAAGCTCGGTCAAACTGACGCATATATAGGAGGGTTGTTTGAAGGCAATAATCCCGAAAAGGGATTGTTCTAATTACCAAATAGTAGTAATTTTAGTTCATCTTTAGTCTATTCGAAAGAATGACTTGGGTGTTATGTTATTTGAACTTGATCAGAATGCAATTTCCCAAAACTGCACAATGAGAACCAGTACGCCGCTCAACATAATACTCATTCGAAAGAATGCTTTAAAAAGTTTAGTATAATGCAGTTTTCGTATACTTTTCACATAAATGCATGATTAATTATGGGCCTACACAAGTACGTCTTGCCAGAAATGGGCATAGAAATAGGCCATATATATTTAATTTTTACAACCAAGTACCAGAAATGGAAACTGGAGTGTGAAAGAAATATATAAAAGATGAATCCCAGAAATTGGGAGAAATAACATTTGGGTGTGAAAACACCTCAAGAGGACTTCCTATTACATAATTCAGGTTCCGATTTTTGTACCCGTCCCTTTTACAAAATTTCTCTTTATTTATTTATATCTATTTACTTATTTACTTATTTATATTTATTCATTTATCTTGTCATTTTTATTATTCGCTTATTTATATATTTATTTAGATATAATTTATTTGTTTGTTTCTTTATCCCTCTTTCATTGTTCTGAAGTTGAGATAAAGCAAATTATATGTAATGGTGGCCATTTTGAATTTCAGCATCAAGGAAAACATGGATAATTTAGATTTAGACTAAAATCATCAAAACATCTACTTGAGAAGCCAAGATATAGCTAATTATATGCAATGTCAGCTATTTTGGCGGCCATCTTGGATAAAATTTTTTCCCCAAAGGGGATTCATGGGGATTTTGGATATGTTGTTATAGGATGTACTCTGCATGTCTGGTGAAAAAATCAGCTCAATAACAATTTTTTTTCCACGTAGTATGTGTATTTCTTCTTCAGGCACTATACTATGGGATGAATTTAGTATTCTGCCACCACGTCCTTCAACATGCAGTTTATTCCGTTGAGGCTGCCAAATTCATAGGGTGGTGGCACAATACAAAATTCTTTCCCATACGATCTGTTATTATTATTTGATATTTGAAATAAAATGCACAGCACTCTAGGCTTCCGGCTGAATGTTGGTAGTTTTGTACATGTATTGTGATTGTTATGGGGCCGTTGGTAATTATAAAAAGGCAAAAAAAAAAAGTTTGTCTCAGAAGAAATGTGAAAAATGCTAATGCGAAATGCGTTTTTTTTTAGAGAGAAATGCTAATGCGAAATGCGGTTTTTCTTTTTTTTAATGCATTTTTGGCCCACTTTTTTCAATTTTTTCGGCCAAATTTTAATTTTTTTCTGAAATTTTTTTACAAAAAAAATTTGGAGTAAAACCTAAAAAAAAAATTATGCGGTCAAAAGCCAATTTTAAACATAATGCGCGCGGTCTTCTGAGACAAACTTGTTTTTTTTCTTGGCCTAAACTGATGTTTACTTCTTTTAATTATAGATGCAGCAAATGCCAAGTTGGGGGGATGCATAACCACGAGACGGCCTGTGTATTAACCCTCCAATTCGCGATATAATTCCAAAGTATTTAAGCATCCATTTTGTATGAAAATGCACAAAAATTATATCTCACAGCGCATCTGATGCCACCACTTAAATGACACTTGTACAACGACCTATATAAAGAGCACTTAAGACCCGTTTTTAGAATACATATATCTATGGGCTACCGTGCCCACAAATAGCCCCATATTTTTTAAAAAAAATACTACTGCAAGTAACTTGCGTCATCTTCCCCTCTAGATGGCAGTCTGCAACTTGACATAAAAATAGGTTATACTTAGCCATAGTTTCCTACATACCGCTAGACGATTATAATAAATATTATGACACCAATGGCCGACTATACTTTCCAGAATTTTTTGCTTATTATTTACTTTGTTTAATGTCACTAGGTTTATGAATTATGAAAATCAGAATCACATTACTCTATTAAATTTTTAATTTTGGTCATGGCACTTCCGTTAAGTGCATAAGGGGGGCTCCTAGTACCCATGCTAATTAACGCAAAACGACGCGAATGGATTTGAATTTTTTTGTTTGCACCAATGTAAGCGAACTAAAAGTTAGACAAATACAAAAACAAACAATATAAAACCAAAAATCTATGGCAGCGTTTAAAAAACGCCGGCCGAAACCCAAAAATGGGTCCCTAGGAACCCCGCCCCCCCCCCCTTATGCAGTTAAGTGTTAATATCTATAAAAACAACATTTTAGAATTATCCTTTTTTTTTGGATTTTGTTTGAATATTAATTTCCAGGGTAATTTGTTCAGCTTCAGAAGAAGGATTTATGTATCACTTTGGCTAGGATCATATCAAATTGCTATCCCCACTGCCAGCTACCGCCCTTTTGTGAGTAAAATATAATCTAAACAAAAAACGTTGGCAACGTAAAAAAAACACCAATTTTTAAAAAAGAGACGAGCCATAGAAAGTTAATAAATCTAAAGATACACCAAGTTACTCAGTCGTCTGCCCCATTGGCAACTTGGTCCCATTTCTTCTTTTCCGACTTCCTTGTTGAGACGTCCATATTTATTACAGGAACCATCATCCTTAGACCCATTGTTTATCTAAAGAACTCCAATGCATTGTTCTTGTTTTAAGGTTAATTGGCAGTTGGTTTGGATTTAGTACTACTATTTTCTTGTGTAAAGGCCGTCTTGTTCTGGACTTGACTACGTTTCAAGTTGATATTGCTTAGTTTTTCGTTTGTTTTCTTTGTGTTGAATGTCTTATTATTGTGGCCTACCCAATTACTTTATGCCAACATGGCAAGAAAAGGGCCATATATATTTAATTTTTTTACAACCAGGCCGTATACCAGAATGGAAACTTTAGTTTGAAGAATATATAAAAGCTGAATCCCGAGAATTTGATAAATCCCATTTGGGTGTGACAACACCTCAAGACCACTCCCTTTTATACAATTCAGAGTTCCGATTTTTGTACCGGCCCTTTTAACAAAATTTCTGCTTATTTATTTATATCATTTACTTATTTATTATTCATATTATATTATTCATACAAAATGTTCAATACTGAAAAAATAACCATAATTATTTAATTATTTAGTATATAATTTTATTGTTTGTTTACTTTATCCCTCTTTTCATTCATTGTTCTTACGTTGAGACTAAAGCAAATTATATGTAATGGTTGTCCCATCTTTGAATTTCAGCCTCAAGGAAACATGATAAAATGTTAGATTTAGAGCTAAATCATCAAAACATCTACTTGAGAAGCCAAGATAATAGCTAATTATATGCAATTCAGCTATTTTGGCGGCCATCTTGGATAACATTTTTTTCACCCAAAAGTTGGATTCATGGGGATTTGATATGTTGTTATAGGATGTACTCTGCAGGTCTTGAAAAAAATCACTCCATCACAATTTTTTTTTCCACGTGTTATTGTGTATTTCTTCTTCAGAGGAGGCACATACTATTGATGGAATTTAGTATTCCTGCTGCCCTGCCACCACGTACCTTCAACAATGCAGTTTATTTCCGTTGAGGCTGCCAAAATTCCACTAGGGTGGTGGCACAATACAAATTCTTTAAAAAATTAAAAAAAGAAATTATGTATTTTTTATTTGATATGTTAATAAAATGCACAGCACTCTACTATGCTTCCCGGCGAATGTTGGGTAGTTTTTACATGGTATTGTGAATTGTGAGAAATTTGACAAATTAGAAATCAATAATTAAAAAAAAAAAAGTTGTTGTCCTTGCAAGAACAGAAATGGTGAAAAATGCTAATGGGCGAACATGCGTTTTTTTTTTAGCAGAGAAATGCAATACGAAATGCGGTTTTTCTTTTTTTTTAATTCATTTTTGCTCCACTGGTTCTTTTCAATTTTTCGGGCCAATTTTAATTTCTTTTTCTGAAATTTTTTTAACAAAAAAATTTGGAGTAAAACTAAAACAAAATTATGCGGGCAAAAGCCCATTTATAAACATAAGGGCGGGCGGTCTTCTGATACAAAAAACTTGTTTTTTTCTTGCCTAAACTGCTGTTTATTCTTTAATATAGATCAGGCAAATTCCCAGTTGGGGGGATGCATAACAAAGAGACGGCCTGTGTATTAACCCCCAATTCGGCCGATATATTCCAAAGTCTTTAATCATGACCATTTTTTGGTAAAATTAAAATGCCAACAAAAATTACTTCACCGCGCATATGATGGGCCACCACTTAAATGATTGTACAAACGACCCTTAATAAGAGGCACTTAAGACCGTTTTTAAATCCATATATCTATGGGTCCGCGCCACATCGATAGCCCATATTTTTAAAAAAAATACTACCTGCAAGTAAACTTGCGGTCATCTCCTCTAGAATGGCAAGTCCTGGGCAACTTTGACATAAAAAATATAGGTTTCCTTAATACCATAGTTACTCAGTACCGCTATAAAACAGGGGATGTATAAATAAAATATTATGAAACACCATTGGCCTCCTATACTTTCCAAGATTTTTTGATTAATTCTTTACTTTGTTATGCATAAGGTTGTATGCATATGAAATCAAATCACAGTAACTCTATTAAATTTTTAATTGTTGGTCATGGGGCCCAAAAAACCTTCCGTTAGTGCATAAAGGGGCTCCTAGGGACCCATGCAATTAACGCAAAAACGCGCGATGGATTGAATTTTTTTTTTGGCACCAATGCATCGCACCTAACGTTAACAAAATACACAAAATATAAAACCAAATATATTGGCCAGCGTTTAAAAAACGCCGGCCTAAACACCAAAAATGGGTCCTAGGACCGCCCCCCCCCCTTATGCAGTTTAAGTGTTAATAGCTATAAAAACCACTTTTGAGATTATCCGTTTTTTGGATTTGTTTGACATATTCATTTCAGGGTAATTTGTTCATCTTCAGAAAAGATTGGGATGTATCAATTGTTTTTTGGCTATGATTCATATCAAATGGCTATCCCCACTGCCACTACCGACCCTTTTTGTTAGTAGCATCTAATCTCATCTACCAAAAAAAACGGGTGGGCAACTTCAACAAACCCAGTTTTTAAAAGGTACGAGCCTATAAGTTATAAATTAAAGATAGCCACCAAGTATAGCTTCAAGTGCGTCTGCCCCATTGGCAACTTGGTCCCATTTCCTTCTGTTCCGAATTACCCTTTTCCCCCCCCTCTTTGTTGTAACGTTCCATTTTATTAGAAACGGAACCATCATCATTAGACCCAATTGTTATCTAAATTTCCAATCCAACTGCAATTTGTCTTGTTTAAGGTTAATTTGGCATTTTAGTTTGGATTTCAGGTACTACTACTATTCTTGTGTACGGGCCGTCTTGTTCTGCCTTGAATACGTTGTGTTCAGTTTGATATTGCTTAGTTTCGTTTGTTGTTCTTTGTTTGAGTTTCCTTATTGTATGGATATGTGGTTCTTATTTCATGATTCATAGTACCTCTCTCTCTCGGTAGGAAGAAGAGTACTAAAAGACAAAGGAAAGGTTGTCCCGGCTGCTCTGGTTGCACCCCTCACAAGAAAGCACTGTTATGAACTCGTATTTGACAGTCAGCGCCTCTAGCAGGACATCATACTTGTATATTTTAAGGCTTATGGGAGGTTGATAGTGGTAAAGGGGCGTTTTTTTCTCTTTTGTGTAGAAGAAGATGGGACAAGTTGCCAATGGGGCAACTCACGTTGATTATACTTGGTGGTGCTATATTTAATTATTAACTTTTATGGCTCTCTCTTTTTAAAACTTTGTGTTTTTTTACGTGTCCAACGTTTTTTGGTAGATTTCCTTTAATTTTTGTGAACATTAAATAGCTTTTAGTAGAGTTTGGTCACTTTGCCATGGAAAGTCCTGTTTCTTGCGAACATTTAGACACTTTAGTTGAATGTGTGTGACATTTATACATACGTTTATGTTATATCGCTTTGTCGACCTGGAACGTGATGTGTTATTTAATTAACTCTTAGTAAAGCAAGGTGGTTTTAGGATTAGTGAACCCTAGTGAATATTATTACAACACTAATGGGTGAATATATTTATAATCTATAAGTAGTTAAAATTTCAGTATTGAAACACTGTTTTATATCTAAAGTCTTCGAAGTCGATTGGGTTTTTTCTCGGTATTTCAATGTAAGTTGTTTGTAGTCTAGGTTGCTTTTAATCAGTGATAATAATTATATGAAGAGCTTGAAGTACATGGGCTATCAAATTGATATTATTAATCTTTATTATACGTTAAAACGGTCCAGTTGCTTTTGCGACATTTTAGCTCCTTCAGATTTGAGATATGTCAGATTGGTAAGTTCTGCACTTTTTAGGCCTTTTTCACAAAGATATAATTAAAAAGGAATAAATTGGGGAAATGAATTTTAGGTCATTTGTTGATATCCAGATACCCTGTGTATTTTTACGTTTTCAAGAGAAAAAATGAGTTTTCTTGCTTTGCTTCAAGTCAAGACGTAATTTAACCAGAGACCACTTTCAAATTTATTGCCATTACAATTAAAGTGAAACCGCTTTTAACTTTCTAGATCTTATAATTTTATAAAGATGCCCATCAGCATCACTCAGAAAACCTTCTAAACTGGTAAAACTCCTGGAAAACCGCGTAAAGAACCCAGAGAAGCATCCTGGTACATACAGCCTACATACCCAAAATTAAAGATAATGACCACCAGAATTGAATAATAGCATAATGCCTACGTGTATGGCCGCCATTGCCGGACTCGAACCGACAACAACAGACTATCCAAAATTAAATCATAATGTATATCGCTTACCATTTCCAGCAACCGCTCGCCACGGTAGGAAGCCCTTACAGAGCAAAACTTGATTTTGGTGTATATGCTAGTACGTGATTGATCCGGGAATTTTGAACCAAAGAATCCGTTAAGCATAATGTTCTTTGGATTAAGTCACTTATTTTCATGTTTAAGCAGTAAAAGGCACATCATTATGATAAATAGAAATAATGTACTAATTTCGCCAATATTCATTCGTAATAAAGCCTGTAGGTCTGTTATACCTGTTTTTTTTAAAGTTTCCCTATTTGCCACTAATTATCGTTTCAAATAACCGTTTTAAAACATGTCGTTTCTTTTTCTTAATTCCTCATCTTGCTCATGAATTGCGCATAATCACAAGGGTGTCGATTTATTGCTTGAACGACTGCTAGCATACTTTTTCTCGAATTATTTCTTGATAAAAAAGTTTCACTGGTTTGTTCTTACTGAATATTTTCGATTCTAAATATTTAAAATCAACTTGAGTTTTTAAAATTGTGGTCTCATTTCCGTACAGTTTTTGGGATATAATATTTTTAAAATCCCATTTGTTATTGTTTAGAAGATGCTTTAATGTAAATCAAACTGCCCAAAACTCTTATGGTTGTCTGATCTTTACAAAATAGATGGCGAATACAGATACTAAGAAAGATTTGGAAATGTTGAACTATGAGGAATTAATACTCACATTCCCTAAACTTCAATGGCCAAGGTGACCGTAATTAAAGAAATGAGCTACGCTCGTGTAATTGTGTAATTTTAGTGTGCTGAAAGTCGTGGGCGGCCGCTGGACTCGAACCGACACCAAGAGACTATCCAAAAAGTACAATCAATAACGGTCCCAAAGCTTATACGACTCGGTCTGCTCGCCACGAAAAGCTTATAACGCTGGCAAATTGATTAGGATATGAATAGTAAGTGATGATTCGTAGTGATGTATGAACCAAAGATCCCGTTAAACGGCATTCCTACTTTGCATAGATGAATAGCTTCACTATATCACTAAAAGGCACATCATAAGGATAACTAGAAATTATGTATTAAGTTTGGCTATTATCCATTTCGTAATAAGCTGTAAGTCTGTGAGACCATTTAAGAGTTTTCGCACTTTCCACTATAATCATTATAAGTGACCGCTATAGAGTACTTCTATTATATCCTTTTCGTTTTTCCTTATGGCATATGTTCACATAAATGTGTCCAATACCTTTTTGTGATGGGTTGAATACATGCTCTGGTTGTTGTACTGCGAGCCGTTAAGTGATTATTGATGATAGTGCCACCATCGTGCTATTTTCTCGTCAAACGCGCGTCAAACAAAGGAAGTTTGTTTTCTTCTGTTAATATACTCCGATGTGTGGTGTCCGTTTGTACATGGCTGTTTTAATGCTTTTTTGGCTGTTTTTGGTGTTTTTTATTGTTAGAAACTCATACTTTAAACTTGGTGACTCACTACCGTGTGTCTTAATGGGGTTCAGTGTGGTCACTGGGGGTAGGACACAATCTACTATTCCTCAAACCAGACACATACTGGTACGATGATACACGTTCCAACAAATACCACGTATATGCTCGTGCTTTGCTTGTTAACAAATCGACCGCAATCTATATATACCACATTAATGAACTATTTAGACCGTTGGCTGGGTGGGCCCCGTGTGCATGAGATGATGCCCTACGTTACTCTTCACAGCCAGTACTAGAACATCAGATATAACAAAAGCGAGGGTAGCCTTTTGGCTAACCACGTCAAGCGTTTTTCGCTATAGGGCGTGTTCACATGGCCGCCAAAATGCCATTGACACCATAAATGGCGTTTTCATAGCCACTGTAAGGTGGGGTGTGAATGCCCCAGTTTTGGGTAGTGTTTTGTGCTATTTGTCTTATGTCCAAATGGTATCATCACGTCACATTCCCCATTAAATTAATTATTCTTATTGAGGGCACCTTTCAAAATGCCGCCAAATGCCTATTAAACAACACCCTAATAGAGTTTAATAGCCAATAAAATGTGGTAAAATGGTCCCAATGTTTTCAAGTAATTTTCCTTATATTTGGCTTGATGTCAATATGGTATAGATGGTCACATGCCCCACTTAAAATGTATTCCTAAGAGGGCCGCGTTTTTCAAAATGGCTGCCAAATGCATTTTAGCCATCAGTAATGATGTTTTTAATAGCCAAAAAATGTGGTGAAATGCCATCCATTTTTCAGGTGTTTTGCTCTCTATTTGGTGGATGCCAAATGATATAGAGCGGTCACATTTCCCACGTATGTATTCCTAATGGGCTGCCAATGCGAGTTTACACTATACTGAATTGTTTTAATAGCCAAACGAGGGTGAAATTGCCCAGTTGGGTGTGGTGGGTGGGGGTGATCAGGTGGTGTGGGGTCGGGCCTATTTATGTGATTTTATGTGCGTTCGGCTCCATTATTTTTTGAGGTTATTGCATGCAGTAACTTAACATAATTGGCGGTTTCTTTCTCCTTTTATTCTTACAATGTATTTTATGATCTGATTATCCAGTTAAATGTTGTTATTGGTGATCTTACAATCCAAGTGCTGATATAAAGAGTTGTGCGCTTAGCCACTGCCACCTCGAATGATGCAATATGGATGATGACGATTTCCCTGATGGCCGTAATAATAATACTTGGCAACTCGTGCTGTAACATTCTCGAGGAGGAGAGATAATTTCACACACGACATATATAAGTGGACAATGATGTCAATGTCCGAAATCTGACGAAAAATATTCCTGTCAAGGGACCTTTGGGGATTTCACATACCCATCTTTGGATTATGTGTCGAAGTCTTTGTTCAGCTCAACATGCCTTGATATATTCGTTTATTCTACCATTACATCTTGAATGACTGCTTGACGAAAACAATGTCAGTCATGCTAACAATTCCAATTGAATGAACAAATAATACTATACGTGTATAAGAAGAGTCAAAGTGCCAATAACATCGATATCGACCATGTTCCTATGCATACGATTAAAAGGAGAAATCATACACTTTTTCATCCAGAGTATCTTCAAAAAAGCAGCTCACCTTCATCCTACAATAGAAATTCTCAAGTTTCATTTCGAAATGAAAAGCGATGGTACCTTGCTTCTCTTCTTTTGGTGGTTGGTCCATAAGATGAGGTCCCGAGCTTAACTTAGAATCGAACAGGGCTGATGTTCGTATCATTCCTCATCATGCTATGTTATACATGCATCAATACAGTCACAACGGATCATAGGTACTGGTTTTTTCATTACTGAAATGCTTTGTGTTAATTATTCTACCTATGATTTTGCATTCCAAGGATTAATTTGCATTGCCCAACTATTGCAATGCAGATCTAGTGGTAATATATGAATTCCTACATATGACAAGTTTTGATCATTTGATACAAATTGTAAGGCTCGTTATGGTAACCATTATTCTTATTATCCTCCTTTGTTTGTGTTTTATTCAAACCAAACTACAAAACTGGCCTTTAAGAAGTTGTTGTGCTACCTGGGAGCGTTTTGCTACTGCAGATGAATTCCTGAATACGTTTGTTTTTTAAAATAATTAAGTCTATTCCGAGTTTGGTTTAATTTGTTTATTTTTAATTTTTTACTTTTTTTATTTTTTTGTCAGCCATTTTGGATGTTGTAAGTTGTCTTATGAATAAAATGTCCTCAACATGCTCAACAAATAGGGAAACCCTACCAAACTAGACCATTTCAAACCATATCGCGACAGGAAGGGGGTAATCCCGATTGTGTTGGTAATTCATTTAATTGGTAGCATGACTTGACGTTGTTTCGTTCAGAGGGTCCCTTCAGTCTTCATTGGGTCATTGATAATAAAAAAAGATTTATTCACGCCTTTTTGCATCTGTATACAGCCTTCCACAAATGACCAAAAGCTATGTCTGAAAAATCTCCCATGTGCTGTGAATTTTGTTCTTCACTATTTCATATATTGGCCATCATTTCCACGAGTAGCCATGTGAAATCTATTCTCCTCCTACGAGATGCTCAACAGCACGATTGCCAATTTACATTATTCGTGCCATCAGGAAATCGTCACAAGCATTTTGCTTCATGCGAGGTTACAGCTGGCTTACTTAGCACCTCAACCCATCGCACTAGCATTGTAATATCACCAATAGACACATAGTATTTAACAAATCCATTAAACTGAAACATCACTAGAAAATCACTAAAATTCCTGTAGAAAAAGGGAGAAATACACCGCACTTGGTTTAGAAACTGAATAAAGGTAACTCAACAAATAATAATGAAAACAATAAATAGGGGAACAAAGACTGAACTTGGCCATTTCACCCCTTATGCTATTAACATCATCACAAGGTGTTAAATCGCTTTTGGGGCGGCATATGTTTACAAGCGCCTACATTGGAATTACCTTTAAATGGATGAATACCAGCTCTATACATTTGACATCACCAAATATAGCAAAAAACACTAAAATAACTTCCTGGGCCATTTACCTTTTTGGGCTATTTAAACATCATGATGAGGGGGTGTTAGGGAATTATTTTGTATTTGGCCGGACCTTTTGAAAAGCGGCTTCTTCCATTAAAGTAGTGAGTGTGACCGCCCTCTATACTTGCCATCACAATATAGGGGGGAAAATACTTAAAAACTGGACCATTTTACCCCATTTAATGGCAATGTAAAACATCATTTTAAGGTGTTTAAATAACATTCAGTCTGCCATTTTGGAAAGCGCCCTCCATTAGGAATACATTTAATTGGTGAATGGTGACCGCTCTGTACATTGTTGAACAATCAGCAAATAATAGCAAAATCCTGAAAACTGGGCCGTTCAAATCACCCCAGTGTTATTTGGCTTAGTAGAGGACCATCATATAAATTTTTGAGGTGCTAAGTTCATTTGGCGGCATTTTGAAAAGCGCCCTCCTTAGGATACATTAAGAAGTAGTGAATTTTACCACTCAATATATTTGACATAACACATAAGAAAACACTAACAAAATGGAACCATGTAACCGCCATAAAGTGGGCCTACAACAAACGTCATTATATGTTGTTTAACTGGCAATTTTTTGGCGGCCATTTTTGAAAACGCCCTCGAGCGAAAAAAGTGCCGGGGTAGCAAAAGTCTACCCGCACTTTTTTGGTATGTCTGATGGTCTAGTCCATGGCGGTGAAGAGTAACTTAGGTCAACATCTCAATGCACACGGGGACCCCACCCAGTCAACGGACTAAATTCTTTAAGAGTGTGTCCCATTTACAAAATTTTAAAATTTTTTTTTGATTAACCCCCGTCTACCAAAGGGGGGTGGATACCGACCCCCCCCCCCCATTGAACTTCTTTCCGGTGCGCTAAAATGCCAAAACACTTTCTGTCAAATCTTCTAGGTAATCGTTCCCCTCTTCTCTCATCCTTTCCGCTCATTTTAGAGAAAAAAAATTTGAAGGTAGCAACCTTCACCGGGGTTAGGGTAATGCCGTCGAAGTGAATGGTGGGGGGAGGGGGGTTGTTGCCACCAAAACCCAGGTTATTTTGGTGGTGCAGTTTGTAAAATAATTGTGTGCACAGTATGGCTCTAACCTCTATGGTTAGTCAAACTAGACAATTGTCCATCATCACTCGAGGAATTGATGACGGTCTTGTGACGCCATACTATGTATGTTGTACTTATTTGGTGAATGAATTGAGAGAAGGAGGATCATAGCTATCCCTTTGTATCAAAATCAATAAGCATCGGGGGGGGGTGCTTTATAGAACGAAGTTCTCGGGGGGAGGTTTGGAGTTTTGGCAACAAATAGTCCCTAATTTTAATGACGACACTTACGAGCATAAGTGGGACATAGTCCACTGTACTGACTTTATTGATTTTCAGTCTCATCATTTGTTTAGTAAAACGTAATGGTGTTAAGTTATAGACATGGCGTATATTTTACGACATAATGAATTTTGTGACAAGAAATAATGAATTGTTGCCACAAGAGCTAAGAATAAAGCATTTTCACACCCGGATTCCAACTGAGCATCTGTCACCTGCAGGACCACAAGGTCAATTTTTTTACTATCAAAACAATCATATTGCATACAGCAGCATGAACCTGCATGGATAAATATGTAAAACTGGTCTGACAATATGTAGCCTATAGCCGATTTAGGTTACCATAATACAAACTGTATCCAGAACTCATTGATGGGCTGTAAAATTTCCTGGAAGATCACCAAACGGCATGTATCAATTGCCATCGAGCGTACAATTGGGCCAGGCCAATTCTTCCTAACCCCCACACTTTGTCTAAATTCCTAATGGCGTGCATATAAATATAAACATCAGAATGTTACAAATTTAAGGCATTTTCCGCCTTCACCATCACCTTCTACAAAGAAATACCTATTCAGGACGTTTTACCATGAATAAAAAATCTAGCCTGCCAAAACCAGACCCGAAAAGGACTTAACCGACTGCGGCATAAAAATAAACATACAATTACAAAGTTTTTGGGTACAAAGGCAATCGAGTACCCAAAGCGGATCTTATACCAGTCTGCTGACACTCACCTTTAATCATACAGTAACTACAAATAATTAACATTTATCCTCCCATCGAGACCAAGCGTCTATAAAGATCGGCGATAAAATAGAATAAATTTAAGTGGTGAATGTAACAGCTCTATACATTTGAAATCAGCACATATAGCAAATAATGAAAAACTGGGCCGTTTCACCCCATTGTTGGGCTAGTAGACCACATTATGAATTTTAGGGGGCAAATTGCATTTGGCGAGCCATTTTGAAAAGCGCCCTCCCATTAGGAATACATTTCGTAGTGAATGTTTACCACTCAATAATTTGGACATCAACAAAGATAGAAAACACTTACAACAAAATGGACCATTTCACCCCAAAAGTGCCAAAGCTACAAAAACGCATTATTGGTTGTTTAAATGGCATTTGCGGCCATTTTGAAAAACGCCCTTAGCGAAAAAAGGCCGGGGGGGTAGCAAAAGTCTACCCTCATTTTGAGATGTCTGTGGTCTAGTCCATGGTGGTTGAAGCGTAACTGGGCACCATCTCATCCACACGGGGACCCACCCAAGTCCAAGGAATAATTCTTAAGAGTGTGTCCATTACTAAAATTTTAAATATTTTTTTTGATTTAACCCTCGTCTTACCAAGAGGGGGGTGGTACCCCCCCCCCAGTGTGTGAACTCGTTCCGGTGCGATAAAATGCCAAAACTTTCGGCAAAAAACTTAGGTAATCGTCTCTCATCCTTTCCGGTCATTTTAGCGCAAAAACAATTTGAAGATAGCACCTTCACCGGGGTTAGGGTATGCCGTGATAGTCGAAGGGTGGGGGGAGGGGGTTGTTGCCACAAAAGGATATTTTGTGGTGAATTTTGAAAATATTTTGTGCACACAGTATGCTCTTAAAACTATATGGTTCATGTAAAACTAGCCAATTGCCATCATCACTCGAGGAATTGATGACGTCATTGTTGTGAACGCCGTACTAGGGATGTTGGTATTATTTGGTAATAATGGAGAGAGGAGGATCATATGCATCCACTGGTATCAAAATCCTAAAGCACGGGTGCTTTATAACGCATTCTCGAGGGGGGTGTTGGAGTTTTGGCAAAGGCAAATGCACTAATTTCATTAGACACTTCCGACGATAAGTGGGACATAGTCACTGACTTTTATTTTTTTCAATCATCATTTTTTTAGTAAACGTAATGTAATTATTATAACATGCGTATATTTTACGACAATAAGAATTCTTGTTGACAGAAATTAATGAATTGTCCACAGAGCTAAGAACTAAGCATTTTCACAACCCGGATTACAAATGCCTGAGCATCTGTCACATGCAGGACCACAAGGTCAATTTATTTTATATCAAAACAATTCATTTTGGCATACATCAGAAATGAACGAATTGATAATAGTTAAATGGTCTGGACAAATATTTAGCCTATAGCCTTTTAAGGTTACCATACAACTCGTATCAGACCTCATTGGATGGACTCGGAGATTTCCTGAGAAGAGCACCAAACGCAGGTATCAATTGCATCGACCGTACAATGGCCAGGCCAGTCTCCTAACTCCACACTTTGTCTAAATTCCTAATATGATTGACATATAAATTAAATCAGAATGTTACAAAATTTACAGGAATGTTGTCCGCCTTCACCATCACTTACAAAGAAATACCTATTATGACGTAACCATGAAAATACATCTAGCCTGCCAAAAACAAGACCGAAAAAAGGAACTTATACCGATCGGCAATAAAATATACATACAATTACAAATTTTACAAGGCAAATCGAGACCCAAAGCGGATCGTATACCGATCTGTGACATTCCTTGAACATCAAGTACTACAAATAAATTAACAATTTATCCGCCAATCGAAGACCCAAAACGGATCTTATAAAAGATCAGCGGATAAAATACACATACAATTTAAAAATTTAACCAGTCAAATCGAGACCTCGAAGCGGATCTTATAACGATCTGCTGACACTCCTTACCACTTATATAAATAACTTCAAATTTACCAGCCAAATCGAGGCCCAAAGCGGATCTTATACCGATCTGCTATTATTACGCTGAGTACCCAATTGATTACCAATTGAACATACAATATAGCACAGTTAACAGCCAAATCGAGATCCGAAGCGGACCTTATTTACCGATCTGCCGAAACTCTATACCATATATAATACTTCAAATTTACCAGCCAATTCGAGACCCAAGCGGATCTTATAACGATATGTATTATTACGCTGAAGTACCAATTGATTACCAATTGAACATAAGTACTACACCTTTCCAGCAATCGAGGATCCGAAGCGGAACCTATACGATCTCCGCTCTATACTTCAAATTTACCAGCCCAACAACTCGAGACCCAAAGCGGATATTATACCGATCTCGTATTATTACGATCTGTTGAGTACCAAATTGATTGCCATGGGAACAGGCCAATCGAGATCCAAAGCGGATCTAGTACGATCTGCAATACTTGCCCCCAAAATACTTTATAACACCATCTAATGTAGACCATTAAACCTGCCGAATCGAGTCGAAAACTGGATCTTGAACCAAACAGAAATGACAATATATCTGATACTGTACATGCAAAACAATTTATTACCAATTAATTTGCCAAATCGGACCCACAGCGGATCTCATACCGAAATGCAAAAACTATATCTATATTTAATATTATTATATATAGATAGAAATATATATAATATATATTTGTATGTTAAATGTATTGGTGTAAACTCAAATAAATATACCAAAGGCAAGCCCCAAATAATGCAAAAAAAGGATGCCACATGGGAGGGAAGGGCTGGGGGAATTTCGGGAAAAAAAGAAAAAACTGACCACACGTCAGTTTAAGGAGCCCACTGGGAATTTGCAAGATGGGTAACCCGCTTAGTTCAAGGGTATTCTATGATATTGAGCACAGACCTGGTGTGTAAGTCGACGTGATTACCCTGAGACTTGCCCTTCCCAAGAGGAAATGGGATGATGTTGATTTCTTTCTGTTATTAACCCCAATTGTGACTGTTTTCAACCTTCTGCCCCCCAAGATGGCGAGTGCCGAGCAGTAAAGGCCCTCAAAGCCCCCGCTCCCCATGAAAATTGGGGGATAAGGTTGGTTATTTGGACAACCCAATATGGATTTGTGAAGGTGGCGAATTTGTTGTTGAGCAACGAAAGATCCCCAATTATGTTCACTTATTGAGTTCTACAAACAGGTGCTGTACCTGTATATGAGTATTTATGTAGATGATGTTATATCATGTTGGGTGAAGTACCGGGTCGTGGACATCGTGTTGACAGAAGTTACGTACATTGCACTCCCTCATCCCCTAATTTAAACCAGTGTTGCAAGAATGCCTGATTCTCTCTTGCAGCGTGGCCATTTGGGTATTGCCGAACCATGGATAATTGTACGCATGAAATTTATTGGCTTAGGTTATGTATCTGATACGCGCCAAATTGGGTGAAATCATTGGATTCGTGCAAACCAGCGAAAGCCTCCAGCCCCGAAGGTACACATTCCCAGGTTATCCCCATGCCAGTACCAGCTATCCTTTTGAAAGGGTCAGTACTGATATCCTTGGTCACCGCCCTGAATGCCCAGGTACTGGTAAAGATGTTTGTCGTTTGGTAGATTATTTTTCCAAAGTTATATTGAATTGTACCAGTAGTGACATTAATTAAGGCGGTGACGTGGCAAAAGTTTTTCTCAAAGGCAATTGGTGTGCAGGGAACCGGTGCTCCCAGTTTTGCAGTCGCCAGGGGCAGCAATATCTTCTCATTAGGAACGTACACTGGTCAAGCTTGCAAATCACAAACTAAACAGTTGCGTATCACCCACAATGCAATGGTCAGAGTGAGCGGTGTGTCTACATCCTATCATCCTTGGCAAAGCAGTTGGGGGATTTCACACCCAATGGGCCAATATTTGCCCTTAACTCCAATTTGTGTAATAACACTTCACCATCCTAGACAGTACAGAATATAGTCCAGCATTTTTGGTATATGGCAGGCACCTGCGGACCCCACTTGTCATGTTATACCAGTGCCTCATAATTGTCCAAAATCTGCCCAAGCGTTTGTAGGTGAACTTATTCCATTTTTAGATGCGGCCAGGGTGGAAGTGGAACAGACACTAAAAGACCGCACAAAGTTTCTAATGCAAAGATCAGTGTGATAGAAAGGCCCAAAGTGTACATTTAAGGTGGGAGATATGGTGTAATTTGCACTCCCTGTATGGGGCAGCACCAATCAAAGAAACTTGCAAGTACATGGCATGGAACCATATTGTAGTAGAAAAACTTTCCAGTTGCAGTAGGTGCGTTCTGTCACAATAATCAGCCGCACCCGCAAAAGGTTCACATTAACAGACTGAAATTTGCAGGGTAGCGAAGAGTACATGAGCATGGAAAACCCCCCTTTTCACGCTGACTTGACATCGTCGACAAGCGCAGGATTGCAAGATAATATAAAGGACGTCCTTGCACATCATAAAGACTGATTTAGCCAACGGCCATGAAGACAATCGTCAAGTACAGCTACAGATCCTGCTTTGAATCAGCCCATCCCAAATGAAATGCCTCTAAGTGGACGATAAGGACAAAATATTGCCACTCGGGCCACCCACAGTGACAAGGTATTGAAAATTCTATGAATAGAGAAAATTCTGTACAAGCGTAGAGTTAAAGGGAAGTGGCTGTACAGAGTGAAAATGGTAAACTTTCCCAGCAAGCGTAATTTTATGTCTTTGAAGAATTAAATCCTGAAGTGTCAGAAGTTGGTCCAAGAATTACATGACACAAGACCAACTTACCCATGTAGGAAGTATAAGAAATAAATTAAGTGCTCAATTTTGCAATGTAACAATGTTATATCAGAGAACTGACTGATAGAAGTTGCCTTGACAGGTATTGAATGCAAAAATAGTAATTTCACATGGAGTGTGAATGGGTAACATGGCCAATACTTGAGGTTTTCGGCAAGCCAAGACTTTGTGTTATACAAGGACTTTGAAACAGTCTAGAGAGCCTCTTTGAAGTTTGTGAGTGAACATGCAGACAGAATGTTTTATTGTGCTAAAACAGACGGACTGTGGAAATTAATTGAATATTCTGTGCGAGATGGCAGATGATTTTTTAAACATAATATTATATCTAGAAAGAATCCATTCATCCATCCACCCACCATCACACACGCAACACACACACAAAACTGACCACACACACACATACATACATACACACAACATCCACACATAGATACAAACATTGCAAAACACACTCCTGCATTAATCCACCAACACACAGGGCTATACCACTCTCCCACCCCACACCCACATGGCAACACACAACACCCACTCTACATTCATCCACACCACATTTTGGCTTTTAACTACATGTAGTTTTCAATTTTATTAGTGAAGAAGCCTAATAGCTAGTTAGCCTATATGAATAAAATGTGTTTGTGGCTACAGGGAATAACTAAACTGAAAAGGAGTAACACTGAGATTATCTGCCTGTATTTTTGATTATGTGTTTGATTAGTTTAGGAACACTTGTAGTGTACACAAGAAATGAAGTTAGTGTGAAATACCTCTGAACATTGTGTAGAATCATGTTTTTTTAGGGAAGCTAGTATACAGGGGGCGTAAGAAAGGATTACCCCGAATATTGGGTTACAATAACTTCAAAAGTGAGTATCACATTTGAGAAATTAAAAAGACTTAAACCACAATATTTTTCAATATTTTTCATGAAAACAACACTCGATTCAGTTCCGTGGTTCTGAGGAAATAAGCGATTATGTAACACATGTCAATGGACCACTTCCTTCCACGTTATTGTAAAAAACCCAGTGATTCAGACAGAAACAGACGAGAAATAATCAAATTTCATTTGCTTTTTCATTTTATCTTTTAAAACCAAAATAAGATAATATTGCGCATTTAACATTAAAAAGAAATTTACATTCTTTTCTTTTTCACTTAAAAAAAAATGATATAGAAATAAAAGAATGTTCAGGACATTTCAGTATTTTTGACCAATAATGTTAATACCATGGCTTTCGCCACTAGGGCAAATTCATTTTTTCATTTAATGTATATTGCCTATCAATGCAGCTTTTTAGAATCGTTATGCTTTGAATAATATTGAAAACCAAGTAGTAGGTTTGATATGGAACTAGGTGTGCATTATAAAAATCTATAAGAACGGTTTCAAACCACCAATGTTACCTTTTTCTGTTTTGCTAAGACTGATTGAGAGTTAGATTTTCCCGTTTTGATAAAATCTTTAAATTTGTATATTCAGCATGCCAACCAATGCAAAGTAAAATTAAATGCAAAAGTCCCAGTCGAACCAAATAATCTTCAAGTTCATAAAGGAATACCATGTTTATACTCCTGACCAGTACTTCATATAAGACACGGGTTAGGGCCTCTATATTAAAACGCTGGGGAAAATTGGGAATTTCTGACATTTGCACTCACCAAGCCTGCCTTTATTTTTAAATGTATAAAAATCACCATCTTATTGGATAAAGATGTCTAATTTGGAAAAAACTATGTGAATAACCTTATGTTCAGTTGTATCCACCTGTAAAGCATCGATTAAAACTTCTCAATTCATCTATGCATTGTTACCCCATAGTTCAACTAACATATTTACATTTTATACAGATGTTATTGGGTGTTGGTTTCTAACTAAAAGATGATATTCTTGTTATTACCATGTTTTTTTTTTGTTGGCTTTTTTTTATAATTGTAACGGTAATTGTTATACTATAATAAAAACGAACCAAAATAGCATGACCTCACAAAATATTAAACAAGACCGGTTTCTTTGGGGATGAAAATAAGACAGCTTGAAACAGATAACAACGAGTATTCAGCGGTAGTTAACATCAATCTGCATTATTGTGAGCAAATTTGTAATTCCCTTGACATGTTTTACATCATCGCTTACTTCTTCAAACTACTGAACCGAATCGAGTGATGTTAACATTAAAATGTAAAAGGTAATTGTGGTTTAAATTCTTTTTAAATTTCTCAAAATGTGAGTACTACTTTTTGAAGTTATGGTCGCCTATAGTTGGTTAATTCTTCTGAGACACCCTGTATTGAGCATATCAGAATTACACATGAAAATCTGTTCCCAAAGAAATGTCCTACTATGTCCGTGTTCAATCGTTTAGAATCAATGAATCATGTTGGTTCAGTCTTTAAGAATTTTGGACTTGTATTGATAAAGACATTTTGAGACTTGGGATTTGTTTAATTCTACAGGTGTAAATGCTGTGATTTAAAGCTCCTACACAGTGGCCAGCTTCAGGTCTCATGTTTATGATTAGTACATGAGTTCCAACGCATCATGTTTGTTTTTTTCTTAGAATCTTTAGAAGCTAAGCCAGATTAGCTGCATATTTTATAAATGTGTGAATCACGTACTACTTGAAAGTTTTTATGAAACATGTTATAAAAAGAAGATTTCGGCTACGTCCATTGCAGGATGGAAATAGTTCAGGATCCCATATTTATCAAGTTCCTCATACTTTGTCAAATGTGCCCTTTTGTGTCGGTCTCATAAAAGTTGTTCATTATGAAAAACAAAGGTTTCAGGACAATTTAAATTTAGGAGCAAAAGTTTATATTGTCACTGTAGTATATCAAAGTTAGAATCTGACCACAGTGATTTATGATATGTATGATTCACTTGGAAGTGACCCGCAGTGTTTTCAGGTTATCTCAATCTCAACAGTAATGCTGTGACTGTGGTGTCCACACACAAGAGGATAAGTACTGTATCCTTGAGTAAATCGGGCTTTATTGTTGGAAGCGCGTTAGCCTGCCCCTGGGCTACCTATACCAATCCTGATGTGGTGTTTTGGTACTTTCAAATTAAATGTATTTTTAATTTTTTAGGTTTTTTCTTTTTTTAAACTTTTAAAGTCTTTGATATTGGGAGAGGGGTTATGATACGTTTGGCTTTTTGGTACAAACACTTAGCACCTTCTCTGTAACTACTTTCTTGACCTGTTACATCTGCTACATGGCATACATATTGTTTTTAGTGGGTTAGCTACCCCGGAACCATGTGGATGCAGTACATATGGGGTGTAATTCAGAAGGCGCGCCCTGTTTTGTCCCTACCCTTGGGTTTTTTAATAACAAGATACCACAAACTTGACGCGAGTCTCACCTATGTTCATATACATTGTAGCTTAGTATATAATATTGTTATAGTAATGGGTTGATATTAACATAATGACATTGAAATCTCATTTTTTTGTTTGACAGTCGGTGGAACTCGCTTCAGGGGCGAGGGGGTTGTGGCGATTGAGTTTTCAGTTCGGACGACTGGAATTGAGCCTAGTGGCCTTCTGTCTCTCCCTGGGCGAGGTTTAGGAGGTCAAAGTCATGGGTTTTGGGAGATTGATCCACGAAGTGCTTTACTGTGATTTGGTGGTGTGATTTCTTAGTAATTTGTGCTTACAATGACCTAAATCATGAAATGAAGTTGCTTATGCGTCATTCTAAGCGGTGTCTACCATTTGAGCTAGCCCCCGAGTCGAACAAACGTATAAAAACACAATACTCCCATGCACACGGCAGTGTGCTGTCGATATTTCATAGAGTTCTTATTGTAGTATTGTCGAGAAACGTAGGGGCGTTTTGTAACAAATTTAGTATTATTATCATTTTTTTGCTAAAACTCTATCATGTCCTATTTTTTTTTGTTTTTTTTTTTTTTTTATTGTTTATTAATCATCCCTTTTGACATATATTAGGTGGGGCAATGCAACAAAGAATACATACAAAGTACCAAACAGAGGGGCTTGAGATAGTTTCATAAGTTCATATCTATGTCATTCCCAACCTTAAAATTGAATATATTTTCAATTATAAATGATACACTGGTACATTTTATGACAATTAACAAAGTTGGCATGCAGTCTCATTTGTTTTGTATCATATCTCACTACTTAGAAAATGTTCATGATTACATTACAAGAAATAAAACTACCTTTCGTTATGATATTCCAAAATTAAAATCAGTGTTTACAGACCGGCCTAAATTGTGTAACTCGTTATCCCGTGATATACAAATTGCTACGAATTTAAAAGAATTGCAAGATTGCAAACAGGGTGTCTTATATCCTACAACAATACCACATAAACATTAAATTGTATGTTTTGTTTATATTGATCAACTGAATTTTTGGTAACATCCGGTTTTTTTTTTTTGATAGTTTTTGTTCCTTTCTTTTAATTTAAAAATTTTTTGGGGGGGTCTTTTGATTCAGTCTTTGATCTTTCATTTTAATTAATGTCGTTTCGAGACACTGCCCTGCCATAGCTCTCGTTTGTCTGTGTGTGTCAGTTCGAGTGTGGCTGGTGTCTGTATTCATGAATCCTATGGTTTCTTTGTCATTGTAAGGTGGTGCAACAATTTATTCAGGCTTTGTCTTTGGTTGCATCTCCGCCATCTATTTTGGGGTATGGATTTGATTTTTAAATAATTTTATTTGTGTCGTTTTAATGATGGAAATGAATATGATATGTGGTAGATATTGGCCGACGACCACAATATCACTCGCATAATCTTTAAATTCTCACCTTTTCTAACATGAATCTTTTTTAATACCGGGGGGTTTGGTGGTCAATCTTGGAGGATTTACAGTCTTTGACTTAGCAAAGGGATATAAAGTTGTAGCTATACAACTCCCAAGGTAGACTAAATGACAGATTCGGGGGGGTTCTGTCCTGTGGGTGGTATCAAAATGAGTACAGGGTGGGGGGGAAGTATCTGGTTGCATCTTATGGCGTCATAAAGTCAAGTATTAAAATCCTTGGATATAGGGTGGAAAATTGATATTACCACCGATGCATTAAATCACAGAAACGCCGTCTTTATGTAAGTAAAGAATATTTAGTATTTCTGTCGTGCACGACAGAAATCTTACTCAAATGTTGTAATCTAACATCTTGTAGCATTCCTTGACGGAAGTTCCCTGTAAACATGTGGTCAGCCATGCAAATATTCACTTTTCGATTATTTGCTACCACGACAGCATTGTAATTCGATGACTGCAAGGATTTGAATTGATGCGCGAGCTATTCAGTTTACTCTTATTCAATTGGATTATGTTGCCCTATGACCTATTTTGTCGCATAACATGATAACTATGCATTGCCGATGCTACAAACTATTCCTTTATTTTTTACACATTAAGCTTGATGAACAACTTCTTCATTTTTTACCAAAATTGGAGCAAAATCTGATTTTGACACCTGTACAAATGGAAATTGATCTTTTTTACATTTTACCCTATAACTCCAAATCCAATGGTCATAGATGGTACAAACTATACATTTTTGGAATACTTATGACTAGACGGACAATATGGCATAAAATTCAACATGATTTGAGCATTTTAAAAGTTTGACCCCTGTGTAACCTTAAATTGTCCCCTAGTATTGATATACAGGGTTCATACTAACTACCAAAGGTGTCAAACCTTTTCTGTAGTGGGGGGGGGGGGTGAACGATGATGTTTGACCTGGGCCTATGCTCCTGCTTTACTACTGCCGAGATCAACTTTCTTTCCGTTGCGAGAAATTGTTATCAACCGTTTTCTCCGTGGTTCTTAAAATATCACTCACATTCTTATACCAACAATTTGCCAGTTTAGGTTCATTTCACAAAACATGCCTCCTCCCGGCAGCCATCTTGGACGTTTAAAGCGGCACTGGCACATTTTCAAAAAATATGAAATTTCTTCAATGCTCTCAAATGATAGTCTAGGCCATTGGAAGAACAGAGATATATTTTACACATAAAATAACATACCCCAAAACAGGTAGGGACATTGATATGAGGATAAAGACATCCAGGTAATTTGTAGGCCAACTTTTAAGTTTTCCATAACTTTAATCAACAAATGTGTATATTACATGAATATTTTTGACTCGTACTCACTGATATTAAAACCACAAAGGTTATAGACCGATCAAACAGTGTGCATAGCGTGGGAAACATGTATATGGCGTGCATGTTCTTGTGTTAAACGTCATTTTCGTCTGCTGAATTTAACGTCGCCGGCGACGTTAAATTATAAAATCGTTCTGTGTACCCATAAGGAAGCTGATTTGGTCTTAATCATTTCTGGTGAGGGCTTTTGTATAATAAAATCCTTACAACCATGCAAAAATATCGATTTTGAAAAATCTTGATGGCGCACTATTTTTCAAATGTGCCAGTGTCTCTTTAAATGTTTAAGCCCACTTCGGGAAGGTAAATCATGATTTTTAAGAATGCCCATCTTTTTGTGTCGTCTGCAGAAGGCACATAGGGATTACACTGGTCGTATGTCTGTGTATCTGTGTATCTCTGTGCCTGTGTGTCTGTGTATCTGTGTGTGTGTGTCTGTGGTCAAAATGTTAACCCTTAATAAACTGCATGCCGTATGAGTTCCGTAAGGGCTAAGATGATGTAACTTGGTGGAAAGGAAAGGGCGGGTTGGGGTGACATGTTGGTGACCTCATGTGACCTTGGTGACCTCATGTGACTTTTGGCCCCATTCACAAACCGCGACGGCAGACGATACTCGCGGTCCGGGGACCGCGATGTATTTTTTGATATAGAGATATCTTCAAATATCAAATATGGTGTCTCGTATATGAACTTATTTTAAGTCATTTCAACAAATTAGTAGCGCCCTATACGCTGTATAGGAATTGAGCCGCAAAAACTCATTGATTGATATATAAAATGAATAGTTGTTTTTAAATGAAGAGTTTGGTGCGATTTTGATACTTTTTGGTAAAAAAGTCTTACCCGGCAATTTTGACGGATTAACATGTTAAATTTGGCCATTTTGGTCAAATTTGCGGTTTTGTCTATATTTTATATCTTTACTGCACAAAAATGGAAAGTTTCTTGAACGTGCTGATGTACTATGGAATTATTTGTCTTTCAACAATATTATGTTAATAACTTCGATAACATTATGAACTTCCTTTGTGGTTATACATTAAATTTTTTTTTTTTTTTTTTTTTTTACCCTTAATAAACTGCATGCCGTATGAGTTCCGTAAGGGCTAAGATGATGTAACTTGGTGGAAAGGAAAGGGCGGGTTGGGGTGACATGTTGGTGACCTCATGTGACCTTGGTGACCTCATGTGACCTTTGGCCCCATTCACAAACCGCGACGGCAGACGATACTCGCGGTCCGGGGACCGCGATGTATTTTTTGATATAGAGATATCTTCAAATATCAAATATGGTGTCTCGTATATGAACTTATTTTAATAGGGTTGGGCAAATCTTGACTTTTTTCTGAAAAATGACTTAAAACTAGTGGTTTCTATAGCCAAATTTGCTGTAGAATCCAAAAATGACCTTTATTTTTACATACGATGATGTTTGACGTCGCTAAATTACGAAAATTCAAAATGGCCGCCAAAATGACATTTTTCGACCCATCACCTACATTTTGGGTAGATACCACTTTTAATATGTCTATATATAGGTTTTTGGGGTCAAGAAACTCAAATCTGAACTTTTTAAAACGTTTACCCGTACCTAAAATGAGTTATGTGTGAATTTTGATAATTTTCATAATTTTTTGTAAGTAATTATCACATGCTTTGCTCAAATAAAAGTATTTTGTTATCCCAGTTTTAACCATTTCATTTTTTAAACTATAAATCAGACTAAAAATATGAATAATCATACAATTTGAGCATACATTTAGCCTGGAATGCTAAATGGACATCAATCCTTGTTAGTCCATGCATAGATGCTTTCAACAATGAGTCTATGTCATTGTCAAATTTGACTCCTCAGAGGTGAGTGTTGAGGTGATTATTGTGAGTGGACAGATAGGGATTGGTGTGATGATGGCGTTGTGTCAGAGAGTGTTAGATGGAGGAGGGATGCCGGAGGAGTGGCCAGTGAGTGGTAGTTCCAATGTTTAAAGGGAAAGGGGATACAATAAGTTGTGGTGCATATAGGGGTGTGAGCTTGCAATGAGAGGATTCTAGAGAATAGGATTTGGAAGATAGTGGAAGTGGATGAGATGTAATTTGGGTTTATGCCAAGGAAGGGAATGATAGATGCAGTGGTTATTTTGAGGATGTTGCTTGAGGAATATCGAGCTAAAGGGAAGAAGCTGTGTATGTGTTTTGTAGACTTGGAGAAGGCATTTGATAGAGTACCGAGGAAAGTGATGGAGTGGGCGATGAGGAAGAGAGGGATACCAGAAGCAATGGTTAGAGCAGTGATGAGTTTGTATGAAAGAACAAATACAAGAGTTAGAGTGGGGTCTGATTTGTCTGAAGAGTTTGAGGTGAAGGTGGGTGTGCATAAAGGTTCTGTACTTTCACCATTGGTTTTTGCAATTGTGATTGATGTAGTCACGAAGAGTGCAAAGGAAGGTTTGATGAGTGAGATGTTGCATGCCGATGACTTTGTTTTAATGTGTGAGACAATCTAGAGGATGAAGGAGAAGGTTTTGGAAATGGAAGAAGGCTTTTGAGAGTAAGGGTTGAAGGTAAACCATGACAAAAGTGCTGGTGATGGGGTGGAGAGGGAGGTGGTAGCGATAAGGTAAACCCATGTTGCGTGTTTGGAAGAGGGTGAAAGCAAATTCAGTGACGTGTTGAGAAATGTGGGAAATGGATGCATGGGGATGCACAAAGATTAAGGAGTGTGTTGGCAGGATTTTATGTGTGAGAGATGCGAGAAAGGTGCTGGAGGGATTGTGGAACAAGAGGAAAAAAGTGGTGTGTTGAGGCGGAATCGGTGATTGAGTTTACCCCCCGCATACCTGGGGGACAGGTTAATAGGGGAATGGGGGTGGTGGATGCGAGGTGGCGGGGACAGCTAGAGTGAGTATGGGTGGGTGACGTTTAGGGAACATGGGGAGTTGCTGCAGGGAAAAGCTATCATTGAAGATGAAATGTATGGTGTATAAGAGTTGTGCGGATCAGTGATTGCTGTATGGGAGTGAGAACATGGTGGTCTGAGCGAAATTAGATTTGAGACAGAGAGAGCAATGATGTGTGGTGTGAGTTGCGGGAAGGATGAAGACGCGGACTTGTGCAGATGTTGGGTTGGGACGGTGGGCGAAGGCGAAATATGTTAGTGGTATGGGCACGTGCGAGGAAGGTGACAAGCGTGTTGTAAGAAGGCTTGAATTCGAGGTGGGAGGTTTGAGGAGGAGGGGACGTCCAAAGAAAGACTTGAAGAAGCAAGTGGAGGAGGAGCGTAGGAGGGTTGGGTTGAGTATGGAGGATGATATGAATCAGCTGAAGTGGAAGGAGGAGTAAGGGCAGTTGCTGCGGAGTGTGAGGTGAATCCGGCCACCCTTGTTCACGGGGGACAGAACCGGATTTAAAACATTAATTCTGCTGCTGTAATACTACTACTATAATATCAACCTTTTCAGCATGTCTAATATCAGGGGACTCTGTAGCTCTGAGGTAAACATATTTGATTTATAGTTCCTTCTCGTCAGAATTTCTAGCAGATTGACCGAGTGAGCTGTCACAGGTCATGGATGTCTCTGGCACAGATGTAAAATCCATGTTCTGGGTTCTCTTTTGTAATTCTGCTAAAGAGTTAGTCTATGTGCAAGTAGTTGGCTTCAATTGCTTCACAGCCATCACATTGTCAGATGTCTGTGCCCAATTCCACTGTTTGTTCTTTCTCAACATTACCAAAATTTGTAAGTGAAGGATCTTCAAGCAGGCGATTTGTTCGTTGAGATGTTTTTGCGCGAGGGAGTTTGAACCAATGTTGACCCACCACTAGCAAGTAGATCTTGGTCTATGACCTTGGACATCATCGGCATATAAAGGAACCCCTAGGCTTACCTCACCTCAACCCCAGTCTGATTTAAATCGGATTTAAAACTGGTTGAAAAAGACCTAACCAACTGGAACACACACACACACCACACTATGGAAATGTGCATTATTGCAAAAACCTCTACTCTTTTCAAGCTAGGGGATGTTTTTTTTTTTAAGTATTATTTTGTTTTTGTTAAGTGTAATTTGGGTGGTGGGGTGTTAAGTGTTTGGAGGTTTTTTCTGGAGTTGTTGGAAGGAGTGGTGGGTGTTGTTTTAAATTTTTTTAAAATTGATGTGTATTGTAAGTTGTTGTTAATTTTTTTGGTTTTTTTTTAAAAACAATAATACTACCAGTAAATGGTGAAGGACAACTAATAGTCATATTTGGCAAAGCAGGGTGCTATTAATTAAAAAATATGAAAATGATCAAAATAGACATAAAACTAATTTTAGGTAGGGTTAAAATTTAAAAAGTTCAGATTGCGTTTCTTGACCCCCAAACACCTATAATTATAACATATTAGAACGTGGGTATCTACCCAAAATGTAGGGGATGAGTCGAAAATACGTCATTTTGGGCGCCATTTTGAATTTTTCCGTAATTTAGCGACGGCAGACATCACCGTATGTAAAAATAAAGGTCATTTGTGGATTCTACAGCAAATTTGGCCATAGGAATACTATGTTTCAAAAATATTTTGGTGATTTGCCCAACATAATTTTACGTATTTCAACAAATTAGTAGCGCCCTATACGCTGTATAGGAATTGAGCCGCAAAAACTCCTTGATTGATATATAAAATGAATAGTTGTTTAATATAAGAGTTTGGTGCGATTTTGAGACTTTTTGGTAAAACAAAGTCTTACCGGCAAAAAAATTTTGACGGATTAACATGTTAAATTGGCATTTTGGGGCAAATTTGCGGTTTGTATATATTTTATATCTTTACTGCAAAAAAAGGAAAGTTTCTTGAACGTGCTGAGTACTATGGGGAATTATTTGTCTGTCAACAATATTATGTTAATAACTCGGAATAACATTATGAACTTCCTTTCTGGTTATACAATTAAATTTGTAAAGCCTCTATATTAGCTTGTATTTGTCACATAGGCTTCGTAGCAAACGCTTGGTCCTTCATAATCCCCGAATATTCCAGAAAACAAACTTGACGTATGACGGCATTCTCATATATATTCCGCAAAATTCATATAATCGCGCAAAATTCTTACTAGTATCTAGCTGGCAAAATCTCACATATACAGCGCAAAGTCTCACTTTACGAGCATATATCTCACTAATATCGCGAAAATTCTTATTATATCCGCGCAAATTCTAACTTATATGCGCAAAATATCACTTCTAGGCCTACAGCTCAAAGTCCCACTATACAATCTCACTTATACAGCGTTATGCGCACAATCCCACCCAAGT